>JAHZNE010001759.1:0-33461 GCA_027744055.1 Callyntrura sp. NNG-2020
AATTGTTGACATTTCTTGTCTACCGTATGAGGTACAAATACAATGAGGTGGTATTTTTCATCAGAATGGCTTCTTCTATAGCTATTGGATTATTCAATTTAGGAATAGACATTTTCGTTAGCTTTATAGGTGTATTTGTTTAAATTTTATGCAAATAAGTTGAAACGAAATAAGTAAGAGAAAAAAACCAAGTGTAGGAAGTTGCGTCAAAAATAGAGATTACACATATGCATACACAAATACACAAAATCCTACACATACACAAATTAATTCACTCCCGTCGCCGTGTTCGTCGACAACGTTCAAAGTACTTTATGCACATAATATCTAAACATTTTAACAGGCTTTGTTATCTTCCTCATCACCATCCTATCTTATGCATATGCAATATGTATAACTCATTGCAGAGAGCTCTCTGAATGAAAAATTTTCTTAGGTGGCTAATGGAGAATAATTTTTTAGTGTTTACAAAAAAGTCCTTTAAAATAGTAAATTCGTGGTGTTTATACGATCGTGGATGACGTGTCTTGTTCTTTTTTATAGTAATAATAACAAATATACAAGTCTTGTTTAAAAAATATACCGTGTAAATTACTGGAACGGAGTAAATACGCATGCTTCTCAAATTTTACATATTTCAGCTTAGCTGCGATACATTATTTCAACAACTTCGTTGGCAGCAGTGTCAGTGGTGTTGGTCCTCATTTTTACTAGAGCTTACATAGAACGTAGGGCTTTACATATTTTCCCAGCATTGAATATTGTAAAAATTGTGTTTATGTAGTGAGTGTGTTCATTTTTATGCATTGATGCCTTTCCTGAAAAGATATGTGTATATCTTTTAATCTATGCCATGCCATAATACACACACTCACACTACCACACAGGCACGTTCTTACAACAAGGAAAACACTGTTCTTGATTCTTGACTTTGAACGTCTAAAATGTTGAATCATCATCGTTATTATTACATACACACTTGGTTGGACAGTGGAATTATAAAAGCATATTTGAAGAAACATTTTATAAAGCTATAACAATTCAGATAGAGCGATGTGCAGATACGCATTCATTTGATTGGTGTCAAAAGAAGAGTTGTGACTCTGACTTTGTGACATTTTTAAAAAAGAAAAATGTGTCTCTCTCGTGTGCTCTTTGATGTGACCTTTAAATTGACATAAGAATTTTATACGCCAAAGATCTTTCTAAGTATGCGTGATAATTGCTAGATTGTATATAGTGGTGCCTCGCCACCACCACCGCCTCCACCGCCAAGATCATGTTCAGATGTGCAATTACTTGCATATTGTGGGGGTATTTACAGTACATAAATCAAAGAAAGAGGCAAAGCTGAAAACGTTTATCCAGAGAGACAGTTTTTACTATAAGGTAATTTTATTAATCCATGTTATATGGCATAGCCATGTCCCCGTTGCCGATATTAACAAGCTTACGACATAAACTAGGAAAGCTGGAGGAATTGCAGATCTCTGCTGTGTTCAGTCATGATTCTTCCCAGACAGTAGACAGTGCCTCTCAGCAAACATGTGTATCGTGTTATCATATATTTTTTTAATGTACCACGAGCAATCAAACCTTACCTCTTTGTCGCGGCTAATCATGAAAACGATGAAGATGAGGGTGTAGTGAAGATCAAAAAAACATTTATTTTTATGTTGTGGCGACCAACTAGTGTGTGTACGTGTGTGTGGTCGCCTAACTATCCCCCTTTGGCCTGTTCTGCACATTCAAATCTTTACTCATGAAGCAGACACACGCCAGCTGCAAATTCCAATAGGGCAATAGGATTAATTTGTTTTGGGACTTCATTTAGGTACTTGAAATGAGTGTAAAATTGCGTAAATCCAGCAAGTACAGCAGTACGAACGACTAGATTTCCGCAGTTTTACCATAAAACATCATAAAACCAGCTAAACTAGGTATGATTTATAAAAATATGCGAACCAGAACGATTTTATCTACACACGCCACCACCATCAAGTCATCCTGCAATGGGAGCAGTGAGCAATGTAGAAGATCTTTACTAATAAAAAATGTTTATTATGCAAAAGTTTATATATGTAGGTAGATCAGAGGAAAAAATGTCATTATTATTTAGCACGCACATACTCACATAAATAAGCGAGGGTAATAAAAATTTGTCGCTAAAAATAGCAGTCCCCCCTTCTCTCTCTCTCTTTCTGTTTGGTGGATCTCATCTCACTGGAAGACCTCTTCGTAGGAAGTGAAGATGATGATCCCAATAAAAAAATGAAATAAGGCTAGAGCTGACAGTGTACACATGCTAACAGTAGGTTGAATGTTGACGCTACCAGAAATTCCTCGTCAGCTTTGCTTATTCAACGCATTCTCTTACCAAAGATGATAGTATACCTCACAAAAATGGTAGTATACCTACTGTTTAACGCCTGATTTGTCCCCAATTACTTTAATGAATATAATATACTACTTCTTTTCCTCCCACTTGATTAATTAATTCCTTTCTGGCCGCAGATAAGTTCACCACAACAAACAATTTTTTTCATAAAATGCTCCTCTTCTCTGTGGGCAAAGTTGGTGTGCAAGTTGGGAATCGTAAAAGTCAATAATTTTATTGTTTACTGAGTGGAATGGACGGTCGTTTCCCAGAAAAAAATAAATGATACGTGACAATTGACATTTATAAACTTAAACACACGCAAACGGGAAAACGTAATAAAGAAAGGTTTGCTTGTTATAGACAATGCCAATATTGTCCTCGAAAGTAGCGCTTTGTGTTGCTCAAGTGTTCCTTCATCTTTGAGCAATTGACCTAGTATTTTAAAAAGTTTTATGGTCTGGAAGGCTCATTTGCTAATAATACCTATTGTGTTTTGTGAGTGTGTATCTGTTCACTTAAAAGTCAAGACGGTGAGTGTTTATGCAAATGTTAGGAAAGAAGGTAGTTACACATGCAGATTTGGAATGTGTTGTTTTGTGACAAAACATGTTGCAGGAAATGGAGTACCTATATACTTATATATATTTTTAAGCCAGGGCATTTTTGCCTACTTACGGTCACACAAGCAAGTTAACATGCCGAAGTAAACAAAAAAAGAGATTTATCGTGTGTTGTGTTCTTCTGTTTTCACGCAAGCGTGGTTCCAGCGTTTTTACTGCTCATTTCATGCCACTGCATACAAATTTAACATTATTCATACATCGCCGTATTATACATTGTAATTGTAAGCCATTGTTTAGCCCATTTAACAAGCTTTTCACGCAACTGATGTTGATTTTTGTTGATTTTTTTCCAGATAAACTGAAGAAGGGGGACGGAGTAACAGGCTCCAGTTGTTCCTCATTACACAACAGTACATCATCAAGCAGTAAAGCTGGTGGGGTTTCTACAACAAACAATACGAATGGTGGTGCCGTCCCCAAGTCCATTTCCGGTGGGGACTTTTCCTCGCATTCGGCAGGAGCACCACCCCCGAGCTCGTTATTGTTAGGAGGATACAACAAGAATCAGTGCAACAATCACCACCACCACCATCATCATCACCCGCATCCCCTTCATCTCTTCCCATATAACAACAGCAACAACAACGGGAATCACGGTTGTATCTCGCACAAAGAGACGGAGAATCACAAAAATATCATGAGTGGTAATGTTGGTGTATCCACAGCAGATGTTAACCCTGCCGCTGTCTCAGCCACAACTTCGTGCTCCGCCGTAAATAACAATCCAAGCTTGAAGCTTGTTCGTTCTTCCTCCATGGATGAGCTGAGACCAACAGGTGGCTAAAATATACTTTTTTCCGGTTATCCTTCCACACGTTTTATTATAAAGCACATACATTATACTCATATAAACTTCCAATTTTTCACATTCCCTTGAAACATGCATCTCACAGGATATTTAAAAAAAATACAATGTCAGGGAATAATTTTTCATGCATTTCCATTTGGTTGAATAGAATAAAATAGCATTTGTCTCCATCAACATGCAGTTAAGCTTTTGAAGAATTTTTCCAGGATAAACTGGGTGGCAATGAAAAGTCATATTGAAAAGGAGAGTGTTTTTTTCAGCAATATAATATATCTATCTGATTGGAGTTATTTAAATAGGGAAGATGGTGACTTTCTTTAAGAAACCAAACGACATCTCATTTTATGATAATGACTCTCGTAGGCAGATTCCATTAATCATTTCATTTTTCCTTTTGCTGGAGTCATATTGCTGGAGTTTCTGCAAGAATCATCAATTTTTTCCAACAGTGGGGTGTTCGTGAAGTAATGTGCATGTAATGATCCCATATATTTTTTACGATTGTGCAATCATAATATATAAATAATGCATGCTGCACGGTAGGCATTTTTATGGCACAATGAAATTTGAGCAGAGGCAGCATAGAAAAATATTACGAATTTACGAATGAATAGAAACACATAAATAGAGATAGAGAGAGAGATGAGAGATCGGAGACAAATAAAACATTCCACTCAAAGTATCAAGTTAATTTGTTGTAAAATAACCTGTGTACGACACATTGTGCATCTGCCTGTGTTATACTGCATTCAAGATGTAGTAGACATGAGTATTCTATGTAGGAAAATAATAATCTTGCAGGAGTGAATTTCTTACTAATTTTGTTGTGTGAAGTGCACACAAAAATACATTCAAGACACACAAGCACATGTGCTATTACTTTTTTCTTGTGTGTGGCCAAACTGCATGGTGCCATGCCAAAACGACGTGGAGAGCCACGGCCAAGTTTACTATTAACTATACTACATCTAACTCTCTTGCCACTTACTATTTAGCACGGTTATAGAGAACGTAAAGATGTGCCTCTTTCTCTCTCTCTCTCTCTCTCTCTCTCTCTCTCTTACACCGCAATGTACATACAACTGGTAGAAACAAATTATTACAATAAAATAATGTGGGAACAAAAAATGAAGATGAAAATGTAACTACAAAGCCCATAACATCAGCAGTATTGGAAGCTCGCGTTCATGCAACAAAAACATGAGATTTAAGAGCTCCCTGAAAAAAAACGTAATCAGCAGAGATGAGAAAAGTGCCCTCTCGTTCGAGAGATATTGTTGAGTAAAATACGTTTTTTGAATTGTTTACTCAAATATATTATGTGAGAATCTGGGTATAATCAAAAGNGCAGAGATGAGAAAAGTGCCCTCTCGTTCGAGAGATATTGTTGAGTAAAATACGTTTTTTGAATTGTTTACTCAAATATATTATGTGAGAATCTGGGTATAATCAAAAGAGCCTCTCAATATGCTTTCAGGATTCTGAAGAAAACTGGTATGCGCCAGCTAGCAAGTTGGATTTTTTTGCTGGTGGCATAGAGCATAGAGACTGTATCTTTGAGTAGGCTTATTTTACTGCACCGTTGTTGATTGTATAGAAGAGAGAAACAGCATTGTATCATTAATATGGGCACCTGCGTAATGTAGCAAATCCTCTTGTATGCGTCAAACAGGCAGGTTCTTCTGGTACATGCTTGGTTCGTTAAGAGAAGATAGAAGACGACCAAGCCAACAAGGTTATTATTTTTGGCACCTTACGTAATTGAGCGGAAAGTGAATGGATACAGAGAGTGAGAAGGGAATTGGATTACCTATGCAAAAGTATGCAGGCAGGCAGGCAGCAAGCAAGCTGTCTACCTAAGAGAGAAGAGAGAGAGAGAGAGAGGGTAATGATGAAGTAATGAAGAGCTGCTGATTTTTTATTGAAGCCATATGCACAAATGCACTAAAAGAGTCGAGTCAAGTCGAGTCAAGCTGCCAGAGCAAAAACAACAGACGTTCTTCGTCGGGTTATTTTATGGGACGTTTATGGGGGTTTGCAACACAGCAGAGCGCAGCGTCATCAGTGGAGGAGGCTTTCGGTATACAATAATACGCATACAACACACAACAACGTTCTTTATGGCCATTTTTTTCTGGTATGTGATATGGGATCGCTGCGAAAACGAAAACAATATATCTTTTTAGGCACGGTTAATGGAGTAATCAGAGGATATTAAATGTTCACAGGGGGAGAGAGACATCGCAGTGAATAACGTTTATCGGGTGGGAAAAGAGAACAGAAGAAAATAAATAAATAGAGAACAGCGAGAGCTCTAATTTTGCCAGGTGGAGGGGCATACTCGGAAAGCCTTTCGTGCAAAAATTAACTCCCAACGTCAGTTTTCTTTCATTCAAACAATCAAGTCGTTTTACGTCATAAGTTGCCTGTTAGGCAGTAGTAGTCATTGAGCCGTTCGTCATGTAGTAGTAGATGCGTAGTGAGGGTTGCCCTCTGATAGGTTGTTGGGCGCATACTGCACAGACAGCATTGCTACAAGGTGGGAAGTAAAAATACAATGAACAAATTTAATTGATTGCACGCGGTAAGGGAATAAATTAGTCAATCTGCGTAGTAGAGACCCCCTCCCCACGTAATTTTGTCGATTGCCCAGGCAAATTGGCGCAATATTTGGAGGAAAATGTGACGCTGTCACTCTCATTCCCTGGCATACGCCAGATACGCCACAAAAAACAGGATTTTAGAAGATAAGTCTGTAGCGTGGATTGGAACATAATGCATGCAACTGTGGCGCCTCAGTTAAATACTAAATAAATTATTCGGAGGACGATTTGAATGCTTACATAACACATAGATTTATCCTGATTATGTACGAGTGTAATTGAGTTGATTTGTTCTCTTCTTGTCTATCCCAATCCAATCATTATACCGCACCAACACCTCAAACATCGAATCAAATCATCAAGTTGTCTTGAAAGTGACTAGAAACATGCCTGGCAATATCTTTATTAGCTCAATTCACACTTTTTTTTACATTTTTCTAAACTCCTACTGACATTCTATCATAATCTACATTCGTAAAATGTACTTAAATTGTACACAAGTGTAAAATTGTTGAAGCGTTATTGTGAAATGCCAAATGTGAATGTGTGTGCAGTTACAAAAAAGTATCGTTGATACCAATGGTGAAAAAATGCTGTCTGTCGCCTTTCATGTAATGTAACTAAGAGAGGTATATAATGAGATGATGTTGATGGGTGCAGCTCTGAAAGATCTGAATTTGCTAGATGATACAATTTATTGTTGATTTTTTATGTAAACGAAACGATGATGGTGATAAAGTGATAATCCCTAGGTATTTATTAAGAAGACAAAGTTCTGGCAGTGATGTGCTCTGCTCCCTGGGAGGCATTATCATAAGCTATGCGAGAGTGCAATACCATCATCACTCAAGAGCATAAAAATTAAATGGCAATATTTATTTAAATATTTTCTCTCTCGCCACTCTGGATAATTCCTTGAGTGTTGAGAGAGGGAGAGCAATCAGATATGTTAGACCTCTCTGGGATGGGTCATCATCGTCATCCACAACACTGCTGATGAGGATGATGTGGCCCATATGTCTTCAAGTGTCAGGGGCACATTATCGCTTTTATTTTAGTGCTGATTGTGATTACATTCCTTTCAAATGAACCCACAACCCCCGTCCGTCCATACACAAATACAAAAAAGAATCCTCATCTCAATCTCATGCATCGCATCCATCACTCTCGGCTCTGTGTGGGCTCTAAACTGGGCGATAATTATAATATACACATATACATCATCATAATAGCAGTCCTAAAAACTGAACAGCAGCCGTATTGATTCTCTGTTTGTTTGTGTGAATGTGACCCATTATATGGACTTTTAATAATAATATTCTTTATTCTTCTGTATACCGCTCATAATCAGCCACATTATTTGTTGTAATTTTTCTTCTGGCAAACTTTATAACAGCAGCGCAGCGAGTTTGTCGAGTTGACTTTGAAAGTAGAAAAGGCGATGAAATGAATGCTGCTATGTATGAAAATATTAAACGAACAGAGAGAGGGGTTGCACGACATGTAATGTACGTAGAAATAATATACATAATTTAGGTATGTACAAAGCTCCCTAGATATGTATTACACCTTGCCTACTTTCTTGAAAGAGATGAAATATAATTTTCTGTAAGGATACCACGAAGTAATCTATGTTTTGTTACGGGAGAATACTCAAATAAAAGGTATGTATGCATGTATGAATGAAAGAGTATAATTTGCTCACAGTATCGTCGCAGTAGAAACTGGCTTGGAGGTTGGGGGCAAAATGTATATAATAGGGACTGGGTAGTCAAGTCGTTGTGGTCATGATGACGTTGTTGGGTAAACCAAATGACGATTGGGTTCATGAAATGTCTTCACAGTGATCGGTTGCTCGTGGCGTGTTTCGTTTGTACGTATAAATCGCGGACATCTTTTGTAGTTTGTGTTACTTCACTCCAGGAACAAAGTGTTATCATATTTTATTTTAAAAATATATGGGTAAAATGTGTTAGACAGATATAGGGGTGATAGTTTGTTCAGTTTGTTCTGTGTAGATGCATTTAATATCTCTTTGTAAAGTTGCTGAAACAGCTTATCTGAAGTCTGGAATTTTGAACTGAGTGAGAAATCAAGTTCTTATCCACTTACAACGTTGTTAGTGGCGTGGTTTGGCAACGTATCTAAGTTTAAGCAAATATTATTAAGTGAAGATATATTATAATGCAGTATTTTCTTTCTATGCTCGTCAGAAGAACACTGGTACTCCGCAGACTCAGACACAGAGCCGGACTCGTTAACTGCCATAATCCCACCACCACCACAGTCGGGATCGTCCAACAATTTAGACAATTGTTGTACTCATCATAGCGGAATTAATTCTTCCTGTATATCTACTACAGGGGATATCAGTGTGACAGTGATTGATCAGGGACAGAAAAGTGTCAACGGCGGTGGTGGAGCGGCTGCCGCCGGAGTGTGTTGCACAGGACACTGTTGTGCCAACAACAATGGAGACAGTGGCCTTTGCAGCAGTGGGGGTAGCAGTAATAGTGGTCATGTGGTAGGCAACATTTACACCAACGGCCCCAATGGTGTCACCAGTAACGGAGGTAATAATAATAACAGTGCAGACTCCTCCAGTGGTGGAAATAGTGTCACGTCTACGATTAACGGCTGTGGTGGGGGTGTCGTCGGTGGAACAGGAATTGGAGCAGGATTGGGCGCCACAGATAATGGAAGTAGCAGAATGGATGTTGTGTAAGTTTATCATTTTAATACCTTGTCTCTTTATGTATATTTTAAGTATTTACAACGTGCTTGTTCGATAGGGCAAAAACCTGTAATTATTTTATCTGGTTGCCCATAAATATCCTAATAACAACACTCCAAACACAAACAAAAAACAGCATACAAGAATCGGAGGACCATAATATTTCACTGTGCCAAAAAACACAAACAAAACAAGCTCGTGTAAATTGGTAGAAGCAGCTTACCATTTACCTCCTCAGTCGGCATTTTGTTGCTTCTGTTTAGTTAAAATTTTGTTGAGTATGCTTGCGCAATTAGGTATAATACCTATGCATGTCCTCAGCAAACCTTGAATTTATTTGTCTTCTTGCTATTTGACTTTTTTGTTGTTGTTTTTTGCCTGCCTATAAAAATACACCAACCCATACACATCCCCCTGCCTATTATTACACGTCTGCCACCGCACCACGTCAGTATGGCATGCGTGGAGATTTTTAACAGACTACCCAAGGATATTAATTACCATCCCGTCATCGTCGTCATTTTTGTATTTTCTGTGTGTGTATATCATAAATCTCAGTAGACATACTAGGGATCGCTATAATAAAATTAGCGTAATAAAAAGTGTGTGTACTACACGAAACTACATTATATACCAATTGTTATTGCAGGCTAACGGTTGGGAAATGGGGGTTGTCACCAGTGAAGTTACTAATGAAGAGCTACATAGAAGTAGCTGGCATTATTCTTACGTAGTGTATCTAAGAGTATGTCTCGTCTGTGTATTATTTGGTGCCCTTGGAACTACTACAACTTGAAACCCCAGTGAAATGTATGATGCTTGCTGTCTGTCATAAAAAAACTACTTTGAACACTACTTGCAAGTTAATATACCGAGACATATAGTCCGTACTTAGTACTACTTACATAAAGTTTTTTAGGATGATGAAATTTCATGAAACTACTTATATAGTCTTCTTAGCTGTTTCTTAATAAGATGCGGATTCCACGGAAAAAAAATGTTGTAAATTGTAATCTTCCACGAGGAGCTTCGTTACCAGCTCGTGATGTTCGTCTCTCTCGTCGTCTTTATCACGTTGCCTTGTCCCTTGGTCTTCCATGGCAGAGTCTAGTCTTATGCGTATGTGACAGCTTTGTAAAACGTTCTGTGCTGGATATACTCCCCTACGCCAGTCCAGCGTGCAACCTTGTCGCCAGCCGGATGATGATGTTGGCTACAGGCTGCAGATTGGTTATCAGTCTCCTTCTTGAAAAAGAAACACTGCTTGTTTGTAGGAGAGATTCAGTCAGGGTTGGCTAATATAGTAGCATTCGTACCTACGATGTTCAATGTCCATTTGCTGGAAAAAACACAAATCAAAGTGCAATTCAACCATCTTGTTTTTCTATTTTATGATAAGCAGTACAATAAATTTTCTCAAGTAGATTTTTTTGCAAACACCGTCAGCCAATAAGTAACTCCCACTTTTTCCTTTTTTCATTCTTCAGTCCTGTTGCTATTTTCTTGCAAAATGCAAAAAGTGTCATGCATTGTAAGGGTGGTCTCGCTGGTCTGCAGAGAACATGACTTTTTAGGTACTCTACAACCGGTAACTTCTCTCTTTCTTCTCTTTGTTCTCTGTCCGTTGTGTCATAAGAGGGTTTCGGAAAATAGCAAAATGAATGAGAGAGGGATGCTCGCTGCTGTCAAAGCCGCAGTCTTTTTCGTTATTACCTTGTTCTTTGAAAATAGATAAAAAGAGCGGCAGTCAACCGTGCGAAACATGTTGGGGGTGCAGGAACGGATAATAAGGCGAAGATGATGATTCATCTCTGCAGAATTTTTCTCCTGTGAGAATAAGATGAAAATTCAAGTTTGTCTGGTGGTACTCAAAAGCTTACGCGACTTCCTTGCCGGTGTTGTGTAGTGAACAACTGTTTGGTAGTAGGCAGTTCAGGGTGAATGCATTAGTATTATTTTTTCTCTCCCTATCACTATCTTTGTAGAACATGCTCCTTTCCTTTTTTATTGGGGATATCTAACTAAATTTCCTCCTACAATGCAGCAGCAACCACATCTTAACGTTTCTGCCAGTAAAGTTGGTGTTGCTACACAAGAAAAGAAAAATATGACTGTTACAAGGATTTGTAGGGAGGGAGCGAGACAATATAAAAAATAAAATATACTCGCCAATATGGCAGTTCCTTTCGGCAGCAGGGCTGGCTGCGGTGATGAGTCATCTGCGACCGTGCAGCTATTCTGTTTTAGTATGATACAGGAAGGTCTAGGTAACTAACGAACGACTGATTTGGAGGCATAAAAATGTATTATGGTGGAGTGTGACCTGCAAAAGGCAGTTTTTTATGAAACAGATCGGCAGATTCCATTTTAGGAAGCCATGTACCTACATGTAATATGCGTGTCTGAGAAAAAAAATCAAGCAAGCTTAAAAATAATTTTAGTGCGGCGCACAGCGTACTTGTACACTTACCACAAAAATATATGAAGTAGCCGTTGCTGTAATTCATCTCGGATTGTGATGGGTGGTCAGCTAAGAGATTTTTAGATTAGATCAGCACAGAGTGTAGGTTGTTTACTGTAGTGCAGGCAGTGTATGGCAAAATGGTATCCGCGCGGTGAGGCTAAAGATTCCTATAAATTATAAACTATCAGGAAAAGAAAATGCCTTCAAAAAAGGATACGGTACAGTGGTATTTTTTGAAATTATAAAAGTTATCGCTATCCCCTCCGACTGGTAGTAGGTTTGCCAATCCTGATGAAAAACGATCGGTCAGTAAGCATTCAGCTGGTTCGTTATAAAGTTTGAACAGAAAAACTTGTGCTTACACACATTGACATTTATTAGAGGTTACGATGTTATTTATTGACGGGGAAAATACAAGAATAATAATTATGATTGAACATACACACATGTTACGACAATTCCAATTCGTGTTGGACAACTTATTGAACGGTGGGGTGTTTTAATGAGATGAATAAATTAGTCCGAAATAAGATCAAAACTCGATTTTTTGCCGAAAAGGAAGCACCGTTATCGTTATTCTATGGTTTTCACCTTTTGACAGTGTAGCATCAACGCTTATTTTGTTATCATATGAGAAGGCGACTTTTTAAAGATGAAAAAATGTTTGATGTTTACCGAGAACATAATGGAAAATGGTAAAACCCAATATTATTCTTTGCTTGACAGATGCATGTTTTAGAGGTGTTTAAACGCAAATATTTTTACATGAAACTGCGAAATAAAAATGATATGGAAGATAACGTGTGGAAAATAAAATGTTCATAGTAAGACAGAGACTGATATAATTGCTTAGAGTAAAGTTGGGGTCAACTCATTCGATGGTATTTGTGTGCTGCTTTGGGTTATCAGGCTGGGAAACCGAGTCTCGTAAATAGACGAGACATGGAAGCTGCAAAAAGACCAATATTGGACATGAAAATCTTTTATGTCCAAAAACTTGACAGCTATCTCTCAAAACAAAATTCGTTGAGCTGTAACTGATACTGGTATGCAAACAATCAGAATCAGTCGGAGATGTTTATTTTACAGTAGTGTTAGGATGAAACAGTACAACGATGAGTCAATACTCGACCGAGGATTAACTGCATCACCGAAACAGTTAGAGTATTTAGTATTATCTCCGTTTGTATCATACCATTGGTATGCAGTGAGTGGTGGAGTGAAAAATAATGACTTTCTTCCTTTTACTCACCTTGCCATAGCAAAAGATCATGACAAGCACGACAGGTTTGCAACCGCAACTTTTGAGCTTCGTCCAAAAATATAAGATTTTCTCAACAATGACGAGGTGATGAGAGACAAAAAAAGAGAACAATTCCTGGAAACATGTATAAAATTTGGAGAGAGCAAGAAAAGTTTGTGCTTGTGTTTGTGTGAGTGAAACATGAATTCTCCGACGTCGCCCTCCCCAGAAAGAGGCGTCTGGGCATATTTGACTTTGAGGCGGAGTCCTCCTGCTAGATTACAAGGAGGAGCACAGATAGAGTACTGTGTACAGCGTAACGCTAGCCTCAATTAGGATTTTTTAGCACATATTAGTATTAATTGCCTGCATAAACATGTTTACTCAAAAAATTAATCACTGGTTATTAGCGTCAAGTATAAACTTAGCTTCTTATTAAAAATGCAACGTATTTCTATTTGCAGCTCCTCAGCAATCATTCCAGATGCCCCTAAAGCCCCAAAATTCCGGCGAGGCACGCAAGGTTTAAAGGATAAATGGCGTGAGTCTTGGAGCCACTCAAAAACACTTTCAAAAAATAATATGGAGGAAGAGAATCGTCTATTGAGGTGGTTTTCCCTGCGGAAAAATTCCGCAACTTTGGACGCATCCGCGAACAATCACCACCAGAATAATAATCATCGTCACAGTACGCTTCCCCAATTGACAGAGGAAGACCTAAAAAGAATCAGCTTTATGGAAGATGAAGAAGGATACTGGCCCCGTCGCACAGTTCAACCCCCCAGCCTCCCGCCACCACCTCCAGATCTTTCTTCAGACCAAATTACCCGGAGACACATAATCGCGGCCATTGTTCACAGTGAAAATAGCTACGTTGCTGCTTTACAGCGTCTAGTCAATGTGAGTATCGAAAAATGTCTAAAATATACAAATAAAGTATTTTCCTCCAAGTGATGACAAGATGTTTCGAGCCTGTTTTTCAATGTGGTGTCGTAATGAATTTAAGTTTTTATATTTTCGTTTTATTTTTCGACAAATATGTTTTAACTGCAATTTTAAAACGATAAATTCTACATGAGAAAATTCTTTATGTCCGTAAGGGACTATTTCTCTTCTCAGCAAGAGAACGAGAGCACATCAATCATTTTGAATTATGCTGTGCGTATATCGCTGCAGTACTTCTTAATTTCAGTGCAAAAAGAGGAGAGAATAAGAAAAGCGAGGCACGTTAGATACATTGTGGCGTAAAAGTTGTTTGATTCTGCGGGGTGCTGTTCTACTTCTCAGTAGCTATGCAAGTTTTGTCACGTGTCAAGTTTCAAAACAACTTCCATAAATTTTTGTGAAACTTCGCCTTGAAAAATTATCAGCTCGGGACAATCTTTATTATGCGTGTAGCGAGAGAGCAAAAGAGAAAAAAGAAAAATGTAAATGGGTTTAGAAAAAATACGCCCGTATATTTTCTCGTTATATCTTTCCTTCATACTCGGGAAAGTTTTATTTATATTTTTTACTATGTTGCCCGTGTAATTTATTTTGTGCTTCCGTATTTTTGTACCTACACTCACATCTTCTTCTTCAGGTACGTTTTGTATTCGTTACACTTAAAAAGAATGAAGCAAGCAATACTTTATTTTGCTTCGATTCATTTTTCCCATTGGAATTATTTTGCATTTTAAAAGCTGTCACATATCACTTTTGTAGTTTTAAATTTATTCGAGAGGTGTGTAATGTGAAATATGGACAGCAAATCTACCAAATGATATTTTTGTCTGGAGGATAAATAAATCACAAGCTAGCGCCCAGATACTGTTTGATGGCCATTATGTCCAATTTACCTCCATAATCCACCACACATACGTTTGCTTAAAGTTGTTTCATTTTTACACGTGCAGTGATGTGTTGTCCTTCAAATCAAATCCAGCGATGATACGATATACGATACGATGGAAGTACCATTAAGTATTATTATTTTTTATGCAAGACACATAGTCTTATCAATTTGAAGAGTGCCTGTCTCAAACAACCATACATGGTGCTATCAAAAACTACTCCTCCGAACAATAATGTATTATTATTACACTTATATAACAACTTAAGAATGTAAATTAGTGCAAAGAACTTTTAGGGATAGAGAGGATATAAGAAGATGCACAATAGGAAAATGATATAGGCGATAAAGTGTGTATCCAGCAGATAGAATAAATGGAAAATGGTAATAGATTAAAGGGTTGCACTAGTGAAGTGCGACAGGGAGTTGATAAAAAAGGAGGAGAAAGAACACGAGGATGCTTGATCGCAGAGATATAGTATATGAGAGATATATGATTACATTGATTATCTCATCTTACCCATACCATAATATATGAACTGGAGGAGGATAGTGAGACAAGAAAAAAGGGTGGATACCTATCGGGAAAGGATCGAGGAATATTTTGAAGGCTACGTCACTGACATTAAATACATGTTTTTGGGGAAAGATAATGATAGGGAAGATGGCATGGCATATGAAGGCAAACGGCTGGTTTTCCTTTTGTCATGTTGCAACTGCTAGAAAAGACGTTTCTCGTTATTTCACAGGCATACAAATGTCAGGAAATTTTGTACTGATATGTTTTTAAAAATTTCAACTTTGTAGGCGCAAGATTGATTTAACATATAAATTGCATGTATTTGTTTTATTCACAGGATTTGTTGAAACACACGCCTCGGGATCATCACGATCGAATGTCACTCCAGCTGGCTCTCACTCAGCTGGAGAGTCTAGCTGCGATGTTGAATGAGCGGAAGCGGGAGTCGGAACAGTACCAAGCGTTCAAGGAAACCATCAAATCTATTGGTGGTGGCAAGTTTGTTCTCCTTCGAAATTCCATGGACGACTCGAATCGGATTCTGCTGCGACAAGATGTTGTAACTCAACTGGAGTTTGACAGTAATGGAGGCACTGTGGCGAAGTCTAAGTGTCGAAAACTGCTCCTCCTTAATGACATGTTGATCTGCACCACACTACCCAACACGAGCAGCAGCAGTTTCGGAGAACATAATCCCCTTAATAGGAAAATCAGCGGTGGACAGCTTGTCCCAGGAGGGGGAAACGATGAAAATTCCAATACGAGCTCAATCAACGGCAATAACAATAATCACATTCATAATGGAGTGACTTCCTCATCATCCACCGCTTCCTCCAGCGGAAATCCTAATGCGTCTGGAAAAGCAGAAAAATGCATGTTTAAGTGGTCATTTCCTGTGAGAGAAGTAGAGGTGGAGGATATTTCTATTTCTCCGACAATGAGTCGCTTTGTACAAAATTCTAGTGGGGGAAACAAATCTAAAGCCAGTCCTGAGGATACAGCATCCTTAATCTTACTAGAAGAAATGCAGGGTTTAATGCACGACTACGAAGTACTAAGCCGTGTATTGACTTTGGTGCAATCCCTAAAATCCTCTTACGAGGGATTGACAGAGGCAACTGTAAAGGAGCTTATGCTGGACATTCAGCACCAAATCCAACGCAGAGACGAACAAATCTCATACTTTGACTCTTCCTGTTTGACTCTCCTGCTGGGCTCGGGAAATAACAAGGAAAAAGTTATCTTCCAAATGCAAAGTCCTCAGGCGAGAAACGATTGGATAGAGGAATTAAGACTGGCCCAGTTGGCTCTCGACCCGAGCAACAGCCCTGCCTGGGATATACCGTCAGAGAGCCCTTACCCACTACACAAGTTACCTTTGTTTGTGCGAGCTTCCCCGGTGTGCAAGTCTCCTCTTTTGACCACAGTAAAGTGCGGGTGCTACTTTACCCACACGTTTGTCAGCCAAACTGGTCGGTCAAAAATCTTGGATTATCTATGGGTCAGCTCCACAGATGGAATGTCCAGTCACATTACTGCCTTCCGATCCCAGCAAAACACAATCAAGGAAGCTTCCTCGTTTGACATGGTGGAGGAGAAGGTGAATGATCTGCTGTTTGTTATGGGTCACATATGGATGGGCACCGAAAGCAGAAAGTAAGCAGAAACAAGAAAACCTTGAGCTAAATACATAAATAACTTACAATATTAGACTCTTAACAACCGCTTATGACGATGATGATGCGCAATATTCTTATCTCTGATTCTTTTGATATTCCCCTTTCTGCATAAAATTTTCCATTAAATAAAACGCGTTTGCAAATAAAACAGCCCATAACATTTGGCTTTTTGAGAGGAAAAGATAAGAGAAATAAACAAATTATTCTTTGTGCTAAACAAAACTTAAATTCTACCAGTTTTGTCATGATTATTTTAGTTGACACGTCGTAAATCTGTCGCCTGAAAAAAAACTTTATCATGGTACGACGCCATTGAACTGTGACTCTTTGTCTTGCGATTTTAAGCTTTAAAATTATGAGATTTTTATTTATTTTTCCACTCTCTTTCTCTTCTTTAGAATTATGGTGTACGACCCCTCTGACCCCGACAAAGGAAGCATTGGACATTGCCTACTGAATGATAGCATTATCAAATTAACCCTCTACAATAACACCATTTACGCTGGGTTAGCTGATGGGAGTTTGGCAGTGTTCACTGAGTTGGGCAACCCTAGAAAACATTTGAAACCTGAGGTGGTGATTAAATTGGGCGCAGAAAGGATCACATCCATTTTTGGATCAAAGGACAACATTTATGCCGCCTGTGGGAATGCTGTTGTCACTATTGATGCTAAAACACATACAATTGAAGTAAGTAAAAAACATGAATCAAGTTGTAATTCTGTATAAATTAATCCAAGAAGGAAGCAAACTACATTGAAAAGCAGTTTTGAAATTGGAGCTTTGTAGCAATGATACTTACCGAATGATTATCTAGTAATGATTTTCGAGTTTCTATCATGTTAGCCTGTAATTTGTAATAAGAAAAATGACAAGCTAGACCAGCGAGAGAGAGAGAGAGTTAATCCGTGTTGACAAGTTGTTATGCATGTTTATGCGGCAGAAAGAAAAACACGACATTTGCATTGATGTTTGTATTTTTTGAAATTTACTTTCATCGAGTAAAAATACGATCCTTTATAAATCTGCTTGGTGTATTATGTTACAGAGAAATGTCGTTCTGACTCATCACAACGGTCCCATTTCCCACATGGCTTGCTCTGGCGTTGGACTTTGGATTGCCACACATGAGAGTGGTACTGTTTGTTTATATCATCTCGAATCCCTGCAACATCTTCAGGATGTGAGCATAGCTCCCAGTGTGTTCCGAACTGTACGTGATTCATTCCGGCGCGCAAAAGGGGTTTACGTCACCTGCCTTATGGCACATAAAGGGTGGCTTTGGATTGGTACCAACTTGGGGGTCATTCTTACAATACCCCTGCCCCGACTGGAAGGGGTGCCTATAATCAGTACTGGTAATGCTAATGTCTCGTTTCATGGATTTGTCGGCCCGGTCAGCTTTCTGATGCCGTTAATGAAACCTACTCCCACGTTACTGCCACTGACAGCCCAAAAGAATAACAACGCTATTGGCGGTAAGCAACATTCTTCGCCACCTAAGGAGTTCAAGGAAAATAATATAACGGAAGGAAAAGACAGCTCGTACATCGAAATGGCCTCTCCCAAGTCGCCACCCTTGCCACCATGTAGTCCTCCGTCCGTAACAAAATCCCCAGAACCAATAGTTCTTCATTCGGATGATCTTGCGGAAGGAGAGTTATGCCTTAAGAGCTCTACCCGCAGCAATGGTAAAAATGGTCAGAATGTGGCTAAATTCAACAGTGTTAGCTTTACTACTCACAGTGATATAGGAAAGGATATCGATGAGGCTGACTATGTAAACGCGGTAAACAGTAGCAGCGCGACTGAAAATGAAGATGATAGTAAACATGATTCCCTCTCCTCCGTTCCATCCGGGGACTGTACCTCCTCAAGCTTTAATCAGATCAATAGTCAGGTAGATGGAGGCAGTAGTGCTGGAAGCGACAGATCCAGTTGTAACAGCATGGAACGTGGGGTTACTCCGCTCTCGGCGGCTTCCTCTCCTTCGGCCAGTGTCAGCAACAGTAAAACCCTAGTCGTACTTCGGAAGAAGAGTTCCAAAGACAACGTATTCCTCCGTAACTGCAAAACACTTCCTCGCGGAGGTCCTATACCATCCAGGTTTAGTATTGAATCTGATGTGTATGGGCTATATGGAAATCTCATAAACGTGCGGGGGCTGGAGGATGAAGGCCGTTTTGTGGACCCACTATACGACGCCCTTCGAAGAAGCGACCCAGAATTGAATGCTCTGGATGCAAAAATAAGTACTCTCGATAGAAGACTGAAAATGCGGATGAGTCGACCTCGCTCCCTGGATCTTTCCAATTGGTCTGTTGACTCGAAAATCTCAGCGTCCTCCGATGAAAGCGTAGGACTGGGCTCGAGAAGCAGTCAGCAAACTACTGATTCAAATAATACTCCCTCCTCAGCAAATCATCCCATCCTTAACCTAAGGAGTAATCATTCTCCCGTTCCAAATCACACCAATGGAGATGCCGGAAATGAAGGGAAGGAGCGAACAACTGTGAATGGTTCTAACAACTCCACTGGCAACAGTAGTAGTAACAAGAAAACCATGGCTCGCCAAAAGCACAAAAGTGTCAGTAAGGATCCCCAGGACAGAACCGTGCTGGTGGTGGTAGGTGGGCGGGGCTACCTTAATATGAGAACGCAACCCCATCCAGACCACTTTCTGAGTAGTAACATGGAATCTGAATCAAAGTCCTGTACTCACCTTACCCTCTGGCAAATGAAAACTTAAAAAACAAAGGGAAAATGGCGTATACAAATAGAAATACAACGATGAGAACAATTACTGTAAAACTTCAATGATTAACAACACTGTATATTATATGGATGAAACACATCAATAATGTATTTCAACAATATATACATACCTACTTGCATACACACATTAATAAGTATTTCATTTTAGTGATATTACGTTACAAAAATATAATATTTACTACATACGCTGTATGAAAATAGAGTTAGTTTGTATGCTTTCTCCATGTTATTTTAAATAGCAAGTCAGAATCAAAAATAAGGATGCTCCGGATGCTGGAAATTAGTGTGCATTTAAAAACATTCAACACAATTTCTGGATGATATATATATTATATGTATGTACGTGTGTATTTCGTTGTGCTACCTAACTACTCTATAACGGGTCATATGTTAATTTGTCGCCACCGCTTCTGGGGATCACTTTGTAAAACTATCCCAGATCCCAGATACTAAAAAATAAAAATAAAAAACGTAGTAGAAAATAGTTGTTCACTTACTACTAAGTAGTAGTAAATATTGTCCGTGCGTGTTTAGTAATGTGTATATTGCATGTATGTGCAAGGGTACCAATCAACAGATCTGCAACTTTCTCCTAATGATTTTTCGAATAGTAATTAATATTTATTTTTAGCAGCTTATCATTGAGAAAATTTAGAGGGATTAGACTTTACGAAAAGTGGATATATATGAATATATTATATGTATAATATTAATACATATATAGTCGAATCTATATATTATTATCGTATGAAAATATATGCATATACCGATACATTATCTTGTTTTCCAAACCGGAAATAAAACGTAGTTTGTAGTACAGTTACAGTTATGCATTATACCATTAAGATGTACCTTACTGAATAATATGATATGATCGTTACTTCTTATAATACGTTACGCTATATACGCTATATAACTTTAAATTATTTGAGTTGTTTATTGTTTTTATTATGATCATAATTATTATTATGTATTTTAAAAAAGCCATTGCCAATTTGTTTTATATTGTGCAGTACATCACATCATTATGCTTTGCGTTCAAGCAACTTTCCCAAAAATATGTTGTGTTGTGGTTTACAGGGAGAAACGTTTTGTGTAAACGAAGATTCACGTGGATATAGCACACGGTTTATCCGGTCAGAAGTATCTAAAAATAACTGTTAATTATAAATTCATGTCGCAGGAAGTACACATTACTTTACATTTGTAAAAGTAATTTTGCATGTGCACGGGATGATGATATTTGGAAATCAAATTTTAAAAAGTATTTAAGCGAAAATAGTAAAAAATAAAATGTAACGAAAGTGTTATATAAATGTAACATTCAAAGTAGTTTGCTCTAGAGTTATTTATTCATACATATGCTGCATTTCATCCTCCGTTCATTTTAAATTATTGAATACACATAGATGTTCTCCATGCTGAAGTGCTTTTATGATTCACACTATTCATATGTTTTACAGTAGCTACGTTTACAATAAATCGAATGATATTTTACGGATATTACGTATGCCGCATCATTTTGGTACGTTCACGTCTGGGTGTTTATATGTGACATCCACAATAATTTGCAGTGTTACAGCGAAGATTCAAGCATAAAGTGCATAATGTTTTATGTCACAAGGTTACAGCCAGCGCAAGCGTAACAATTCAGACAGGGTGGTTTCCAGAGTCTAAAGACAAACTTAAAATGTGGCTATGTTGGTATGTATACTATACCAAGTAAACAGGGAGATTCCACCTCTTACATGTTCCTCTTTCATTGACGTCTCCGCTGGTGTTCTTGGTTTATTCATGGGAATGTGAAATGACTGTGTCACATACACATTTAGAAAAATTTTCTCTCATCCTAAATACCATCGCTAAAGGGCAAATATGTATTATCACCCTCCCAATACTCCATATATTATTCCAATCGCCTGATCTTGATTAGAACGACCTGGTCTAAAGTTTAATCCCTTTTTGTTTCATTTCCATTCTAAGTAATTGGGTTATATTTATGCAAGAGTTCGTAAAGATAATTTCCAAATATAAAAAAATAGCGCCACGCTTCTTGAATGATTTACTGTACTGGCTAATGTACAGTTGACAGTGTTAAAACACAAAGTAAATCTTATGAAGTTTTCTGTTTGTTTGTTCATTCCGTTTGGGTAATATATAAACAAAACAAAACTGACTTTTTGCATGATTGTCTCCATCTGCACGATACGGTGTATAAGATCAGAGATCATCCGTCAGAGAATAAGATCCACGAACCAAGAAAAATAGTTTTTAAAACATTTTCAAAAGTTTGAACCTAGTTATCTATCCATATAAAAATATGAAAAAGTAAGTAATAGCCCATCTTCTTGCAGGATGTCGTTTTGTCCCAGAAACTTTGGACTTTTCCATGATTTCTTGCGAAAAGTTGAAATTAGAAAACTGGGGCAGTGAATCAAATCAGAAAGCTATAAAGGGTCTCAATGGCAGTGGCGTACCCAGGACCGAGGCCCGGGGTGGCAAATGCACTTTTTATCCTGTTTTATCTAGTGCTCGTTATATTTTTAATGTAAATTTTCAAGTCCAGGGGGGGAGCAAATTACCCTTGGGTACGCCCCTGCTCAATGGTATAAAACATCAAGCATTTGGTTGGTCACACAAAATCTCTCTTGTGTAAAATATCGTAAAAAAATTGTTTGAAAGTGTCCGTCACTTATTTAACGATCACGCGGGCTGTACGTGTATACCAGAATCGACAGAAATCTGTCCTTATATTCGTGTGTTCCGGATTCGTTTGGAATCAAGTTTGGAGAAACAGAAGGCGTTTTTTAATTAATCATGATTTAACTTTAGGAAAAGCAGGTTCCCTCTCGTTCCCCGAACCTCATCCACCATAGTCTAGCTTGATCGTGTCGTGATGATAAAAACTGTACAATGTACAGCTGAATATTATTTACAGCATTATTACACGATTACAGCATAATAGCATCGATAATTTGACAGTAATCCTACAATAATCATGTGGATGCACAGCACAGCGACAGCACAGAGCACAGGGTAGTGTTAGAACGGTTTTTACTTTTTTACCACTTTCACCATGCACCAAAGGCGTTTCACTATCCCCCACACAATCAACATAATCCTGGGAATGGCACAACACATATTTTGTTTTTCTTTACTAGCCAAGTCAAATTACAGAAAACAATACAGACAGACGTGCATTGAACTGGTGACAATTTATAAACAATGAGATTTATTACTGTAATATAACTAAATAACGTTTCTTAAAGCTAACCTAACACAATTCCCATATTGCACTCTAGTTTTCTTCCATGTGTTTAATAATAAATAGACCACAAAGACAAAAAAGATTGATAATAATTCTCTCTTTCTCTCTAATGCAGGTTATTGTAAGCAATTTTGTATGTGCGACTCCAAATTTTTATCATCATGGATCATCCCACACCTCCCTGTGACGATCCTCATTATCGTCACTTGCAGCAACATCCACAAGACTATCAATATCAATGTAATTCATCAAGTGCTGCGTATCTACCTCACACCCCTATTTCTTCCCCACTGCACAGTGACGGCGTTTCCCATATAAATAATGGGTTCCGACGCGGAGGTGCTGTAGTTATACCGCAGACTTCCCCTTATCCGCCACCGGAGAACAATTTTTCCAATTCTCAACATCAACATCCTCCCCATTCAAATAATCCTGCAAACATAGGTACATTGTATCGTTATGCATTGAGTCCCAATGAGTCAAAATTTCGCCTATTAAACAGTGAAAGTGTTTCAATTAGCGCTCCAAGCTTTAACTCGCCTTTTGTTACTGATAAAGATTTAAATGCGGACGTCAATGCTGTTTCAAATAGTTTCCAGCAGTCACGTCCTGATGACGAAGGATCACCGGACAACATATATCATATAAATCTTAAAAAAATCTGTGAAATCCCAGGTTATGATTCAACAATGAATGGTAATATATAATCATTACATTGAAAGGTGTCCTTGTTCCAGGAACTACATTCATTCATCAATTCCTTAATAAATAATAAACTAATATTAACGGAATGCAACGTTCTGTGTGTAGAAGCTGGCGCCTCTACAATGTCATCACCATCAGAAGGCAGCAATGCTCTAAATTTATCGATGCAACTACCTCAATCTATTCCACAACCAAATATGTCACCAATGTATCAACTACCAATTGCATCACCGTCAATATATCAAACAATGCCGCCAATTCAATCGCCGAAAGTATCGCCTTCAATTCCACAGCCATTGGGTTCACCGATGAGTCAAAATAGTGTTCCCATCAGTCAGCACTCTCATTTTGACTCGTCAGTCATACGACACACTGGGGACAGGAATCACTATCCGGTGCCACCAGGGGGACAGTTTGACGGTTTAAATAACACGAAATTGGAATACAAACATTCGCCTACTGGACCTACCCAGATAGGTATTTCATTAAAATTAAAAGGTATAGTATGATAGTATGAATGTTATTTTTTGATAGAATTAGCAGGCCATACACGTTGAAAGCATCAAGAACAAAAATTGTGCAGCAAAAATTACATGTACTAGTATTTTGAACAAGACGTTTAATGAAAAAAAACTGATGGCTTTAGTGGAGTGAAATGTACCATCACCTTTACTTTTCTGCATATCGAGTGGTATATTCAGAAAAATCTGAAAGAAATTGTCAGACGTCCCTATATTCATTGTTTGACGTACTGGTAAATTACGCCACTAATGACTAACATTTCCACTGGTTTGATATTCAAACATTTTCTATCTCCAATGTGAATCGAGCTGATAGATCTGAGATCTGCTTATTTCCACCAAATAATAATACGCACGACGTGATATGTAGCTGGATTTCTTATTAAGTTTTATGATCCTTTCCTTTTGAATTAAAATGTAACAATTAAATTTATTTATTGTAAGCAGAAAAACCTTCCCAGATCATCGTGAATGGGAGAATATTACACAATGATACAAGCACAAGTGGCGGTAAGTAAAGTACAGTTGAAAACTAACTTGACACAAAATTCATAGAGAGATTTAAAAAAAACCTTTGAAACTGCAGGTATCAGTCCAGCGACAAACCAAACTCAGTTTCAGAATCAGTATACAACTTTAGTCAAGAATCTTGGTCACCAATCATTGGTTCCTAATGAATGCAACGTGAATTTTGGGGGTATGTAGATAACCGTGGCACACTCGTAAATTCGCGATGTTGTGTTTGAGTAGGTATTGGCTAGAAGTGCTAGTACAAACTGTTCTTATGTTGTCTGTGTCTATTGTTTGTAGCTGGCTCATCTCAGCAGTGGCACAATGACGCCGATGAGCAATTAGCAATGAATCAAAATTTTGCGCTTCCACAATACTTTGGTTCGACGGATGCCGGAAGCCGTGTACACTTAGCCGAAGGGTCCCATGTTCCTTTGCCACAGCATTCTTTAATTGGTGGCATGCAACGCGATAATTTTCTCAGTGAATATTTTGTACCAGAAAATGACTATAATATACCAAATTTTCCTCAATTTGTTCCAACTGGTGGACGTAAACCTCGTGGCTCTCGAACTCCTCGTAATAGCTCTGGTCGAGGTAGTACCGGTCGAGGCCGTGGTAGGAATAAACTTTCAGTATCTTTAGGAGAAGGGCTTGAAAGTAATATGATGGATGCTGACCCTGCTCATCAATTGTCGGCAAATACAGACGGGATGGTTATGGAAATTCCTCAGAAAAAGCCAGGAGGCAGGGGCAGGGGTAGAAGAAAACAGAGCGATACCAAAAACGCAACTGGTAGTGAATTACGAAGTCCAGGTAAGTCTCTAATATAATGCTACAAATGAATATACAGTTACAAAAACAATAGATTCGGTGGTGGTTTGAAACGTACATTTAAAAATTTCACATTTTGGTTACGGAAGCTAGTATTTTGAAATCGTTAAAACTTTCCAAATTAATCCTAATGCCAACGGTGTTGGGGTTTACCATTTTGCGTATCCTATAAATGAAAGCTCATTATTTTTCGTTTACGATTGATAATGATTAATTTTTTGCACACAATATTTATCCTACAGTGAATATGAATGAGCCAAGTAGTAGCGGTGTCCAATGTGAAGAGCAAAATGTCCAATCGGAAATGGGAAAAAAGACTCCGGCAGGGAAAAAGCGATCATCTAAAAAGGATGCTGTTTCTACTAAATCGAAAGGTTCTAATGAAGGTGAAATTGTAAAGAAAAAACGGCCGACGAAAAAACAGCAACAGCAATTTCATGTGGAAGGTGAAGGTATGGCATATGACTCTACCACTGTGAACGACCAGGTTATTTATAGGGGTCGTGTGTCCCCTGATATCACCGAGCCGACACATTTATCGTCTGCTGTTTCAATATCAATTATGCCAACGAGAGGCCGCGGTCGCGGAAGAGGCAGGGGCAAAACAAGGGACTCTGGTGCCACCGCCCCAAAAAAGCCAAGAAAAGGAAAAAACGCCAACGCCGAATTAAACGAAGTTTCAAGAGCTATGTCCTCTTTTGCAGCAATCAGCATGAATTGTGTTTCGGCATTACAACAGCAACCTGTTCCTGCAAACAATGTCGATGGAACCCAACTGCAAGCTAATTACTTTTCTTCTCAAGATGATGCTATACAGCAATCCTTCCTTGATCCTGCAGATTATTCGACATCATATTCAGAAATGAGCAGTGTTCCAACAGTTCATCCTCACCCAAGTAATGCTGCTCAGTTAGCTAATACTCAACCGTTTGTGGTTTTAAATGATATTAGCAAACAAGATCTTGCAAATTTAGACCCTGGTATTTGCGCTAAAATTGCAGAATCATTTACATCTCTCTCAAAACCTTCGACAATGCCGTTTTCGAACCCGCACTCTAGGGATCAATGTGAGGTTTACGAAGAAATTTCATCAGTGGCAGCATCCAACTCTGTGACAGAAATGGGAAATGTGACAATGGAACATCAAGGGGAAAGTGAACACACAAGTACCTATACAGAAATCGGAATTGTTAATGCAAAAAGTAAGCGAGCTTTTACAAAACTTTCTGGTACAGCAAATTTGAGTAGTGCTGCGTAATTACATAGAATCAACATTATAGTTGGTTTACATGAATGCTGTATGATAAATTATTGTGTTTTGTTTTTGTCATTTTATTTTTGGATTTTTAGATCACAGAAATTCAATAATTAGTGACCGAATAGATAACGATGAAGGGAGCTTGAGTGAGGATGGCGGAGAATCTAGACGTAACACAAGAAGTCGAAGTGGCATGATACGACGCAACTCGAGTAATGATTCGGATCCGCAGTTTCATGATGTAGCCCAAGATGAATGTAAAATGCCTCTGACGATGCTTCAAGATATAGTGGAGGACAGTGCTCAAGGCTGTACTCAAGTCAAAACCGACCTGGTTGACCAGGATGAACAATTAGTCCAAGTTAAAATCGAGTCAACCGTGGATTCCGGTGAGTAATTGTACTTTCCCCAAACATAGTAAAGTATCCCTCCACTTCGCTGATTTTTTAATTAGTTTTCAATTCGAAATTCCTAGATCAAATTTCTGTTCCTTGTCCGAAACCCCCACGATTGTTAAAACGACCACCAAAGAAGAGCCTTAAAAAGCCCATGAAAGGTAATCCAAAGTTTCCACTTGAACAGCTTTGGAAAATACTAGATTTATCAGTTTTATATTAATTTTTACTCTATTTCATCAGAATCTTTTGCAGTCAACATACAGCAAGGGAAAGGACGTGGGAAAGGCAAGAAATCGCTAGTGTTGGAAGGGGCTTCTACGACGCACGTGAAAATGGAATCGAGTCGTAAGAGTCATATTAATTTTTTAACGCAATAATAGAGTGTTTCTATGAACTAGTTCACAACTGTTGTATTGACATATATCACAAATTTTAGAGCCTATGGATTCAAGTAAGGCTAAGATGGGTACAGTATCAAAATGGGCTAAACCAGTGTATCATCAGGAAGAACGCGACATTCTCTTTGCTGTAATATAATACAATTATTTTATTCTCACCGTGTTACCGTAAAATATAAACTATAACATGCTATAAAGGAATTTAAAAACATATTTTCATACTTTTTATAGGATAATAAGTTTTTAATGGACGCTAAAGATTTTGATAAAGAACCCGATCAAATTTACATCTGGCAAATAGTGGACCAAGAACGATGCTTGCGGCAATACTATCCCTCAAAATATTACGGCAGGCAGTTCTTTATTAGTTCCCCCGTTGTAAGTTTGATAATAAATCATGAAGTAACAAAAATTTCACACTTTGTCGTACTGTAACATCATGATTACGTTGTTCATTTCAGAAATGGTTCTTTTTCGAAGAAGAATTCAAAAGTGAGGACTTTTATAGTAGGTTTCAACCCATAAGCGTCATTTATGCCCATCATAAATCGCTGGAAAACACATCTCGAATTAAACCAACTACATCAATGACGGAAACCACAGTTCAGTTCATTTACAAGGACAAAATTTTCTTAGGAAGGATGTCGAAGTATGTATTTTAATGCTATTACTTTGGTGCTTACTGCGTACAGTACAATATCAATCAACGAATTTATTATTCCTATTGTGAAGTACATAATTCACACTAAAGCCGTGTTGTGTTTTTATCTGCATCAGGTGGATTGGTCGATTTAAAAGTACAGAATACTTGAGGAACGATTTCAATCAGTCCTTAACAGTTTTCCCCCTTTTGACATTGTATCCAACGTTCTTAAAAACTTGCTTAAATACCGAAGTCAACGGTAAGTTATTATTAGTTAGTCTTACATTACTTTTACTTATTCGTAAAAGATTCTGATTTAATTTAATCAATTTCATTTTCCACGTTAGAGTATGCAAAATATAAGGATTCAGTGACGTCATGGATGGAGATGAGTCGGGCAATTGGGGACGTAATCTCAGAAGCTACAAAGAAAAGCAATTTCCCCAATGATATAATTGTACGTTTTTTAATGGTGCACATTTATGTTTCCTTTAACTGTGTCAAATGCATTTACATAACATACTTTATTGCCTATTATTATGGAAGATATAAATGATAAATGGTTTCGATTTACAATGTTCACAGGGATTGATATCGAAATATCCTGGTCTAAACTACAGTTTTACGGGAGTTAACAAAGAGGTAGTGTGCTCTGCATGTAGTCCAAAAAACCGAGTTCCTATTGTTAAAGGGCAATTTTCCGGAGAGTATTGTAGACAATATGATCCAGTAACATTTGAGGAAATAATTGGTGAAGGTCCCGATTTCGAACCTCCGTCAGATGTGAGTACTCCGACAAATAGTTAGCAAGTGTTGTATTAATTCAGTCTGTTGAAAGATGTAAACAAGGTACTACCACTAATACTAACTTTTCTTTATTTTTTGGAGTTGCAGGTTTTCCTGTGGTGCAGACTATGTTCTAGTACCTTGAAAAAGTTGCATCGATTGTTTCATTTTAGATACAGTATGTGGAAACTGTCTAGGCAGATTATGCTGCAAGATATCCAACTTTTCAATGAACACAGCACGGAAGTCAATGATGAAACCCTTGTGTTTACCCTGCAGACACGAGTGGAATGGAAAAATACGGTAGATATATCCTGACCTGATTCATTCGCTTTTGGCATATATAATATCTGGGTATTCAAAGATTTTAGGACGTCTATTTTTACGGGTTTCAGATGTTCGCAGATTTTCAAATCCTCGTAGCAGAAGTAGAAGATGCCTTTTCCTCGTTTAAAGAAGAAACCGATCACAATAATTGAGTTTATCAAGTTTATGGATACATACGAGGACTATTTTTTTAATTATAAAATGTCTCGTTGTACCTAAATCATTTTCATGTTATATACATACGACGTATGTATGAAAGTTCGTATCAAGAATCAACTATCTAATAGTCATTAGTGGGGCACCATTCGCATCATGTATATCGTTCATCACAAGATGACATTCAGACTGAATAAAATATTATATAATTCTTGTTATCAATAAACATTAACCAATTAGCTGTTCCAAAGCATGTTAATTATATATAAGCTGATTCAGTTTTTACTTTCTTACACATTTTCAACAAACACATTTTGTCATTTAAACCTATTTAGTACAACTTTAAACTTTCATCGGTTCATATTTTGTCTGATCTCTTTATACGACTTTGTTATTATTTTAACAGCTTCAATCAATAAGCAACAAAGACATGGTTCTTTTAACTAACACTTAACACAACTAAACACGCAAGTTTACCACGCTATCACGACTGATCATGCTTAAGCACACGTTATATAATATGATATATAGTAATGATAATAATACATGCTACATGCCAGTACGATCTAATTCTAATTTAGAGGTTTACACTACAATACATTGTCAGTGGAACATCAGCCGTGTAGTTAACTAATAAGTAATTAACTAGTGAATGTCGGAGGAATGTGATTGCCGTAATTTCACAGTAAGTACTCTAACTGCCATCATCATAATCGGTCTACTAACAAGACTGACATTTCAGAAAGGTCATTCATGCAGAGCAGTACCTCCAAAAGAAGTCTTTTAAGAAATAGTAGTGCCATTAGGACTAGAGTTGTAGTAATAGCAATATTGCAACTACACATTTAACGCGATATTTGAGTGATTTCTCCTTTACCAAGCCCAAGCAAGAAACATTACTACGGCTTCCGAAAAAATATACAGATTGTGTTTTGTGATGTGTTAAATATTTCAAGTTTGTTGACCAACCACCTAACAAACAATTCACTGCTGTATGTGTACAACGTGGGCAATAACGTAGTAGCTCTTCGGCGAGGAAAGCTCTGTCAGTAGAAGCACAAAAAAGCACAGGGTGTGTATAACAAGTGTTTATAATACAATAATTTATGATGCCCATTAATGCGAATACTTTTTTTCACAATCGGACTTTTTGGACGATGGTATCGAAAAATAAAATGGATACTATATTTGCCAAATTCCTTAGTCGTTAGGTTCGTCTTCTAGGGCAAATTGTAAAAATCTTCTCATTGGAGTCGGGGCGTAGTTGTCCACAGCACTGCGAAGTAATTCCACTTGAAAAAAAGGGCGCCGATATCGTGTTTGAAGAAAATACGCAGTCATCATCACCAACAGGGAAATTGTTGTCCACCTGTGTCTTACAAAAACTAATCTGCTCATGTAAATAAACAGATTTCCGTTTCTTCGTGCAGGCGCGAGCCGACGTTGATTGTTGTTGCTGTCATCATTCCATAGACTTTGTTGAAATTCCTTAATTTTTTTACCCCGACGCACCACCAGAGTTTCATTTCCTTTGTACTTGCGCATAAGTTTAGTGGACTCATCCAGCCACGGCTCAAGAGAATTAAGCTCAGATGGAAGCTTAGACAAGGCTTGATGCATGGAAGCAATGTCTGTTAAATTGTCATCCTGTAATATCTTTTTAGAATTTCTGAGCACCAGCGCAGCAGAGACAAAAATGGGAATGAGATGAGGTGGTTCAACTACTTTCTGACTGCCAAGAATGTAGTCATATAATCCTGAGAATAAAAGAAAAGACAGGTTGATTTAATGAAAAATGCCAAAGTATTTATGCTATCTACCAAATATGCTTTCTTACTGAAGACATCAGAATCGTCCGGCAACGTGTGGGAAAACCATGTAAGAACCCAAGGCAGGCAAAACGCAACAGGACACTTAGTGTCAATCACGATTTTACGGTAAAGTCTTTCGTCCTCTTTTTCAATTATGGCATAAATTGTATGTATTAGTTCATGTGTGCTATCCATTGTTCGTTCCATGTGAGGTTCCAAATTGGTTTCAATCATTTTATGTAGACACAAGTATGCCAGGTACGGGTTGCTTTCCACCGATGCCACGAGTAGGAATGTCAAAGAGATGTCGTGAAACCCCTGATAATAATGGGCATGTGGATTTTTCTGTAAGACAGCGCATATCAAATTCGACAACACTGTTTGTAAATGATTCTGCTGCGGATCGGAAAGTCCTGGAGGGAAACGCTTCAAAACCCTTGCTACATCCAACCGCACCTGAAACGATTTGATAAATGCGAATCTTGAGCGGTAAGGTAAATACGCACGACAATAATTATAGATTTATTGAACTCATTATAATTCGTACCAAGTTTTGAATTTGTTCAGTGACATCTGGGTATTCTGCAGTAAAAGAATGCCCTCGGCTTCCTGTCAATTCATCCGATGAGATCCCCAGCAGTAAAGACCAAGTGTGCTCTCGTAAGGCATCTAAAAGGGAAGTTGAAATCGTCTATAATTTATTCAGTTTTGTTTATAAAATAATAAGTTCTCTTATACTGCTGAATGAAAGTTTTATTTTTTACTAGATAGCAATCCTCCGTTGGACACTGCCAATTTTCTTAAAGCACGGACGTCCCGTTCAGCCAAGGCGTCTTGTATCGTTCCCTTTTTCGCTGTATCAACTGAATCAGTGTTAGCAATATCACTGCAAAGTCGCGATATTCCTCTTTTAACATCCGCACTGGATGAAGATCCAGACCTTTTTACGGGACGTGTTTTCCCCACATCTCCTTCATCGCTATTTCCATTATTGTAATCCGCCGCATCCGAAAAGCTGGTCATGCTTTCCGCTTCTTCTAAGGTAGTTGTGATAGAGCTAGCTCCAGATGGTCCTCCATTAGTACTACTTCCATTTTTGGACATGTCCGAACTTGATTCTTCATCACCATCCCCATCCCCAAGTTCCCGAGGTGGAATATTTTTTAAATTTAACTTGTGCTTTCTCCCGTCAGCTTTCAAACACAATGGAGCTTTGACACCATTACTTTCCCCTTCTTCCCCCGGAGTTGCCCCCGCACTACTGAGTGACTCTTTGGCCGAGTAATACACGGAATTGCCTGACGTTAAACTGAAAAAGGAGCTGTCCCTGGATTCGGGCATATTTTGAGGTTCCTCGTCTGGCGAGCTCATTCTGTAAAATGTGCTGTTCAGAACAGCAGAGCTTGCTACGTTATTCTCGCGTCCAGAAAACGTTCGGTTCCTTATCCCGTTGTGCCTTGATGACCACTTCCTCTGTTCGACGATGATGGAAACTCTTCTGAAGGAAGAGAAACAGTAGTATTTGCCATACGTAAACTCTGCGTCTAACTATAAGAAATATGCCCCGGAGGAAATGACAATATTTGAGAGCATGAAATTTTAGCAGTGCTTTTACTTTATACGTAATTCCTTAAGGACTTCTCGTCGTCACTTTATAGTGCATATACACTGACTTATTTCATCTTTCACGCACTCGAACTGGAATTTGGTAATAATCGTTGATCGTCAAGTAAAAATTATAAACTGATCTACAAAATTGTAATTAGTTTAGAATAGAAAGTATAAACATTTTGCTAATAATGAACTGCGACGGCACAGCTTTAATAGTAGACTTGACAGAATTTTGCATTGTCAGTCCCAGTCTTTATGACCATACGTCATATGATTTCTCATTTCCTCAAAGTCACACAGTAACAACAACATACACAAACCTGGCTGGTAGGGGCTACAACATGCTTGCAATATAATAGCAGGGCTGAAAGAAAGCTGTCACTTACACAATAATGCGGTTATGGTTATATGACTTATGATGGGAATTCTAATATTGAAAATATACAAAAGTAAGTTGCAAGTGCTACTTGCTTGCACAGAAATTATGAAGAACTAGGGACAGGGAGTAGTACATTGGCAACATATCAATTTTGTACTAGTCACGGTAAATACACGTAACGTATACGTGCTATAAA
>JAHZNE010001760.1:0-13377 GCA_027744055.1 Callyntrura sp. NNG-2020
AATGCATCGCCTCCAATCTCACTCCAAAACATCCTCATCGAAGAACGAAATGACCGCATTTGCTACATCTGTAAATGTGTCAGGATTACATTTTACTGCACACAATAGGACGAAAAATGTGCCACATAGCCATGTTTACGACTCTACTACGTATACCGGTAATTGCATTATGGATGGAGCTCTAACTGTAAACACCAAACGGCGACAATAATAATGCATGATAAAGCGTAGGGCTGAAAGTGATGACGTTTTACAACCCAGCCAGACGCTGCGCGCCATGTAGCCCATTTTCACTTTTGCAAGTGCGCCCTAAAACTGAAAGAGATTATGTGTGTGCCTACGTCGTAAAAAAGCGTCGTCAACTGACAGAAAAGGCGACTTGCGTAGAAGATATGTATAAAAATATTCCCAAAATTATATGCTTACACATTTATTTACGGTGTAATAAAAGCCATATAACTTCTTGTATAATAGCTCACTCGACAACAGGTAAACGTGCAAGTCCAATTACACTCCGTCAGAATTGACCGTGGCCTTTGCAGCTAATAAGAAGATGCCTGATGCAGCGTCGGCTGCGGCTGTGCTACATTATCTGCATAACGTGTAATATTTAAAATTGTAATAATTTTGCGTTGATGGGTAAGTACCTGAAAATAATATTTTCAGAATGTTCTATGGCCACGTAATTATTTCAACGTTACTTAACGCATAGGAAAGGATACATTTCGATTCGCGACAACAAGAAGACAAATTATTCGATTTTGAATTGGTATTTCGACAAACAATTAACATTAACTTTTAACACTACCGCACCGTCGCGACGTATTATAACATGTATGATAATTAAATATGTTTAAAGCAGCTATAACAAGGAAAGGGGACCGGCGGTCACTTTTATGGGTTCGATATGTTACGGCACTAACAAGTTTTTAAAAACATTTGACATTGCCCTTTTCTTTGAAGAAACAATTTATTGTTTTGATAAAATCACTACTGTGTGTGTTTAATGTATTGCATTAAGTACCAGCGAACATTTTCATGATTTCATAAATAACCAATTTATTGTCTGTTTACCTGAAAAAATGATACGAGCTATCTATTATTTATTCCATGAAGTAAACACAGCCACCTACAGATGTATATCATCTCGATTTCTAACATTTTTACGTGTCGTACGGTGTACGTGGAATGGCAGAATGGAAAATTTTCGATTACGTGTTACGTGTCTTTTACTTTGCACAACTTGTGTAAATAAGGTAAAATGTTACTCTATCTACTATCTCCCTCCCCCATATATAAAAGCGGCATAAAAAATAATGAAGTGCCATTCTGTGTGGTACTTAGCAGCGTCTTGAGGGAACTTGCTTTTAATAAAACCCCACTCCCAGTAATGATGGCAGCCGACGACAAAAACAGTTTAATGATTTTACGCAATTTTATCTTTATATTTCAACGTAAAATGCGTCATTGAAAAAACTCCCCGTCGCGTCACCCACATAGAATTGTATGATGAAAGTCAAAGTTAATATTACTTAAGTTATGCTTATGTAATACTAATTATAAACGGTAGGTCAGGGTATAATTTAAATACGTAGTAATTAAATATACTAAAGCTGGTAATTGTCTGTTGGTATTTAGGAAATCCTGGGTTAACCTGCGGAAACCTGTGATTGATTAACATGCTCATCACTTTATGTGCCATCAGTTTAAACAGTTTAATGATTTTACGCAATTTTATCTTTATATTTCAACGTAAAATGCGTCATTGAAAAAACTCCCGTCGCGTCACCCACATAGAATTGTATGATGAAAGTCAAAGTTAATATTACTTAAGTCATGCTTATGTAATAGTAATTATAAACGGTAGGTCAGGGTACAATTTAAATACGAAGTAATTAAATATGCTAAAGCTGGTAACTGTCTATTGGTATATAGGAAATCCTGGGTTAACCTGCGGAAACCTGTGATTGATTAACATGCTCATCACTTTATGTGCCATCAGTTTACAACCGCGACGAATTTAACTGCTAGCTAATAACTACCACTTACCACTACCATCGGCCAATCTACATTTCTGTGAAGCAGTCTCGACCTGATCCTGTCGTCCTGTTGTTAGACTATTGTTGCATTGTAGAACGCTCATTTTTCTCTTCTCTGTGATAATGATTTTAAAGGCATCCTGATAATCATGAAATTCACTTCACTTTGCTGAAAAATAATCATTGAAACAGCATTGAACTCGTTGAACTATAAAGGAAACTGGGACANCAGGTTTTAGACTATTGTTGCATTGTAGAACGCTCATTTTTCTCTTCTCTGTGATAATGATTTTAAAGGCATCCTGATAATCATGAAATTCACTTCACTTTGCTGAAAAATAATCATTGAAACAGCATTGAACTCGTTGAACTATAAAGGAAACTGGGACATCCTTCCTTCCTAATCATCTTTTGTCTTGTGGATGGCAATAAACCCATTATTTAAGACGCATTATTTAAATGACTGTCAAATTATAAGTATACGTGCTTGGAAGAACAGTAGTGTGTAAATTAGGTGGTCTGTTGGCCTGGCCTTTATGGCTTTGCCATTACAGTCTGCATTTTGTATATTTTGCTGTCTTCATCAACTTTGTGCCTTCCCTGATAATACTTTGAAAACATGTCTTCGGAAATCAATTTGAATTTGCTGGATTTTGTTTTGTGGATAGGAATCAGTTATAAGTTATTGTTAATCGCATTTTGTTTTGACATCGCAAGTTTCTGCCCTACCACACACCACATTTAAAATACAACTTTTAAGTACATATAATAATTTACAAATCATTTCTACAGTTTTCAAACATTAATTAGTAACTAGAAAGGGTGTTTCAACAATCGATGTCTAAATATTATGGGTTGAATCCTGAGATAAAATGGAAGTCCGTTCTTAGACTGTGACACCTACTACAAGGAAGAACGAGTCAACTAGTGTCAACAAACTTTGTTTTTTTTTATTGTACAATTTTATTCGATTTGATTCACACTTTAACCTCTGACCTTTACAGGGACCTTTATACCACAATAATTTTGAATATAGAGCAGAGATTTAGTTTAGAAGCGTCGCCTATTTTTTTATTTTACAATATGCATATGTAGTGGCTAAATTAGGTGGGCAAAAATGAAAAAACGTAATTGTCTGGACTTGACTCTAAATCTAAGCGCGTAAAATCTATATAATATATTTATATGGATGTAACATAATTTGTGTGATTTTATCTCGATTTAAACAGGCAATAACATGCACTTGTGTTGGAACTTTGCATATACCCCCACCTACGAGATTTTTCTAGGTCATCATCAAATATTTTTCTCTGCTGGCAAAACATCTAAATATGATCTGCACTGCTGGTGGTGATTATTCTTCAAATCAGTCGAAAGTACATAAGTGTGCGCTTGTGCAATTCATGTATAAAGCGATGTGATGTATACCTACTCGTCGCTTGTCGCCCGTGCACAGCAGCGAGCGATATGTCGCCGCATACAATTCTGCATTTTTAAGAAATAATCGCACAGTTACATTATTATTGGTTTTTTGTCGTGTGCCACGTACCTGTGCGTCTTCATGTATAAAGTGGAACCCCCAATTACCCCAAATGAAACCACACATCCATACGTTCTCTCGCCGTCTGTCTCCTCTCCTTACTGTAGCACGTTTGATGTTTTTTGTCATGCGATGACTGCGATGACGATGATGATATCGTTACCAACATTAAATGATTATATTTCGAATAGCCAGCGCATAGCTACACAGTGCAGTATGAGTATCAGTGTAGCCCCTGCACTACTGTGTCTTTTTTTATTGGAAGTCAGATGATGAGGATACCACTTTCGATTACAAAACTCTCATGCTTATCGTAACGTAACGGGAGAGAACAAGAACAAGGGGCAAGGGCAACTCACTACACAGAGTCATCACCAGATCGCCATCTTTTTACAATGATGTGATCAGTTAGAAATTACGACATTCGCTATTTAACCTAGAGATAGGCTCACTCTTGACAATGAATTGAATGCAGGCCCATACACCGTCTGTAACTTGTGCCATATGAGCTTTCGGTTTTGTTTTTATACTCATTTTTAACTGACTAAGCATTTGGGTGACGATTATTCATTTTTTAACAATGCATTTTTTACTCGTTAAAACAATGTAAAGTTATACTGTTAGGTAGGGTACCTAATGACCAAACGTGAACGTTCAGTTCATGTAATATTGACGCTAATGCACAATTAGAGACAAGCTTTGAATTGTAATTAGTCAGATTTTATTGCATAATTCATTGTAAAAACTGCTTCAAAAGTAAAAGGGACCTTAACTAGAAAATGAGCAGGATTAGTAAATGCATTCTACATATGCTATTTATACTCATTTATTCTTTGTGGTCGTCACGGGCGGTGAGTGACTCTGGGGTGGGGAGCTCCATGAGAGGAGATAAGGTCCTCCCGTAAACATGTCTTTGGTTCTGCTGAAATTGGCTTTTAACAACAATGATAGGATTGTTAGATGAAAGCGTAGAGTCAGAAGAGGGTTTCACAATTCTTCCTGGGGATTTGCTGCTGGTGTTGTTGGAACAGCGCCTTCCTCCCGGAGCTGCTGGTTTTGGTCTACAGGAACTGGAGTGGACTCGTTTCTCAAGATGAGAAACCAATTCGGGAGCGCTGGCTGAAAAGCCTAATTTAGCCGATGCAGGGGACGGCATTCCAGCGTGAGCTTCTCCCTCCAACGGAGACAAAGGGCGACATTCACGGGGCAGGGAGGAACCAGGAAATTCCCAGTAGTTGGCGTGCTTGATTTTTACTACGTTTCCTGCATCACCGGCCCCAACTTCGTCAAGATTGGAAAGTCTAAAGATTATTTTGGCCATGTCTGACATTTGCCCTTGTTCCTCTTCTTCTTTACCAACGGCTTCCATTAGGAAGTCATCGTCTGCTGCATTGCGTGCTTGGGATTCGTAACAGTTGCTGTCGATCACGGCTTGAGTTTCTTCACTATCGGATGCTTCAGGAGTGTAACTGAATTTAGTGGGGACAGCCAAGGATTTTCGTATTTGTCGGATTTTGGGGGGTGGTAAGGGTGACTGACGGGTTGGGGTTGAGAAATTAAAGTCCCCAGCATTTCCAATGTCAATATGGTGGGAACTCATGCGAGTTTGTCGCTCTTCTTCTTTTCTTAATTTGTTCAACATGTCACTTTCTTCTCGCTGACGAGCACGGAACTCTTTGATTAGACGAAGTTTCTGAACGCAAGCCCGAGTGGTGTCATTTATTTCTTTGCCGTCTAAAACCTCTGCAGTAGACATGAGGAGGTATGATACAACATCATGTTGATTAAGAGTGTTAAGAATTACAATCATGCTTAATATGATTTTGTCTGAGGAAAAATACAAATTCAAACAAACCTACCAAGTCTATAAACCACTCCGATGATTTTAGGCTGGTAGTTTGGTTTGCGTGCAATGGGGTTTCCTTTTAAGGTTAATACACGAAGCTGGTGTAAGGATTCCAATGTACCAAGAACACTTTCAAAGTTGGCAATGCGGTTATCCCCTGCTGCCAGTGTATGTAGCACTGGTAGGTTAGCTATCGGATCGAGAGATTGTAACTGATTTGAACTCACGTCCAAAACTATTAGGCAATGCTACAAATACACGTTTAAAAAAAGTTCGTTACAATTCTGAAGAATAAATGCTACTACCAACTACTATATGCTAATACTGGATACTGGATAGTTAAAAAATTTCGTACAGCCACGGATGCCATAATTCCCGGTAAAAATATTAAGGGTTGTTCGGGTGGCATATCTTGATCATCTATATGCAGCTCCTCTAAATTTTCTAGTCCATCTAAGCCCTCCACCACTTGTATCTCGTTAAATCCCAAATATCTTAATAAAACGATAAAACATTCAATTGTAACACTCACGAGCTTTCCATTGCATTTTGTTAATTTTGTTATTCATCGTGGGAAAGAATTACAGTTTTTTGAGTCGTCTACAGCTTTCCAGATTATCGATTCTCTCTACGTTATTTCGGGACAAATCTAGTAACTCCAAGCTACATAAGAGGTCCAGACCCTGAATTCGGCGAATGTTGTTTTTGTACAAATATAAATTCTTCACATTGTAAAAGGGATCCAATGCCCCGGGTGTCTGCAAATATTCATTCCATGCCATTAATTATAGATGACAATGCACTTTAAAAGTAGTAATGATAAACTTTCTAGTAAACAGATTTATTTGCATACCATTATAGCAATATTTTTGCATTGAAGATGCAACACAAGAACAGTGCCATACTGCAGTTCAATATCATCTCTGTCTCTATTTGATGGAACAGCAATCCTAGAGATTCCAGAGTGAAGTATCTGTCGTGTGAGGGCTCCCCCATTAGAGCCAGCCTATTTTAACGGAAATAAGATACAACATGGTTTAATTCGCTATTGATAGTTCACCGTTAGATTGATATATTAGTACCAACGTCAAAATAAACTGTAAGTATTGCCACACGTGACAAGGACAATTAAACAAATCGTATGACATAATCAGAAATGTATGTAGTTTTACACATTATGTATGTAGTTGTTACATTCTTCATTCATTTTTTAAATCAAGAATGCTTTATATGCTTAATCAAGCAATTGAAGGGCTGTCCCACAACTGCAAATACGGATCTGGATTGTCTTACAGAAACACTAAAATTTACTAAATTAAGATTCTGCTCCAAATTTTACTAATTGATTCTGGATAGTTTGGCATATTTATGCTCTAAACGCCTAACCCCCCATCTAATTTTCGTTTACTAGTCTCTTTAGTACATATAATGCAGGGGTAACGCGAGAATTGCAACTTCGGCTTTGGCACGATACGATATGATAGCGATCATGAGTTCTAAGCCGTGAGCTCTATTTGTTACTCACAGCTGAGAACATGTGCCTTTTGGTTTTGACCATGTGGGAATTCATGTCGGATAGCATGTAAACATTTTGTCGTGATGTTCATTCCTTGAGACATTATAAAAGTATTAACTACGATACTGCAAACCCTAATTTACGACTAGTTTTTATTAGTTAACTTGGACTTCGTATTTTTGTTTTATTGTCTTTAGTTCTTCCAGTTTCAGAGTTTCTTTTTGTTTGGTCGAGGGAAACAGTCTGATGGTGTTAGCTAATTGTTAGATGTGACACAGAGGAGACCCAAACTTAATTTGTTTGTTATTAATACCTTTCTACGAGAAACGTGACGTGTTCCTGCAGCTACCGCGGCCTGAAACTTTGGAATTGAATAATATTGTTGTTGTTGCTCCTGCTGAATACGACTGTAGCTGGCGTCAACTTTTTTATTGATGAGTTGTTGACGGTTATGGACATTGCTTCCGTTTCGCAAATTTTGTGAGTCACTCCGGGCTGGTAGTGTTTGAAACCTAGTTTGGTGGTGATCAGTTTTCCCTCTGGAGTTACCGACTTTGGGAGAGGCTATGGGAGTACTTTGGTAAGAGTATGAATTTTCGGAAAGAGTGGAACAAGATTCAGTATTGTAATAAACAGTTCTGTCCATTTTGAAAATGGGGGATTATGTACTTTTATAACGATAGTCAGCATCGATTACATTACAATCCCAGAAATATGTGCATGACACTAGTGTACCATGTACTATCTCGCTTTAGAACATACGATTTTATGGCTTTGAGTTTTACTTTTGTTTATTGATTAAACAAGTATCAAATATTGATTTCAATAGGGGACCCCTGGATGTCAATGGAGTTGCCTAGTGAAAGCCCAACCCCTACCGACTCTACTGTTGCTTCAGTGCAACCTCCTTCATCTTTACCAGTTGCACCATCCTCTGTAAAAGCGGGAAATCACAGCGGGTTTCAGAACCCTTCCGGTCTGTCAAAAAATAAGCAGAGAAAACTTCGTCGTTATGAGAAAACGTTAGAACACCGAAAGGAGCGACGAGTAAAAGAGCGAGGAATCAGGAAGCAGAGAGGATCGCGGAAGAGACGGGGGAATGATGAAAAACTTGCAGAAATTAACAAATTGAAAACGGCACTTGAAGTTGGATCCAAAATAGTAATAGATTGCCAGTACCAGAGTTGCATGACTGCTAAGGAACTGACACGATTTGCTCAGCAATTAAGTCGTGTGTATTCTTCAAATCGTGCAGCTCAATCCCCTCTTCATATATACTTGACCAGCTTATCTAAAGAGTCCCCCTTTTATAAAACTTGCTGCAAACAAAACGAGGGATTTGCCAATTATGTTTTAGACATTCAAGATAAGCCAGTGGTAGACTTGTTTCAACCTGGTGAGATAGTGTACTTGACGCCAGATGCTCCTACAACTTTGTCATTGGAAAAAGGGTTCGAAAAGGATAAAGTGTACGTAATTGGAGGGATTGTTGATGAAACGACAACCAAAAATTTGTCACATACATTTGCTGAAACAACACAGCTTGCGTCTGCCAGACTACCAATAGATGAATTTTTTGAGCCTGGTGGCACAGGAACGTACAAAAAAGTACTTACAATTAACCAAGTTGTGGATATAATATTAGAGTGGCATCGTACCCAGAACTGGGTTTCCGCGATTTCAAGAGGGCTTCCGGAACGTACGGGGTTGCGCCCGAAACTCACATCATCGGTGTCACAACAGTGATTTTCCACAACGTTCATTTTTACAGCAACCAAACTATTTTATATTGAATGACCTTACCTATATTTTAAAATGATGAGCCCACGATGTTCATTTCGCTTACTTTTTACTGGCCCTAGAAGTATATGCAAGGTGCAACAGTCTCAAAAAATTAGACATGTCCACAATGATATACAACGCATTGAAAAAGGGCGGTATTCCTTGGTGGAAATTAAAAAGGAATTTAAGACCTTTGAAGGGGGAAAGGTGACAGTAACGAAGGATGACACAACTGGAATAGCATATATTGCCCTCGATCACACGGAAAAGAAAAACGCAATTAGTGGTAAGAACAAAAAGAAACTAGATTGGCATTAAATAAAATTTTAAATTAGCCGTTTACATGATTTAATTAAACATACTTGTAAACCCATATGTTTTGAAGGGAAAATGATGGTGGAATTAAATGACATCGTTCGAGATTTGGAGGCATGGGATAATGGAAAGGGAGTGATATTATATGGCTCGGGTGGAACCTTTTGTTCTGGAGGATATCAGGATACAATCAAGAGAATTGCCACTCCCGATGGTGGTCTAAAAATGACTACGCTTATGCACGACTCAACTTTAAGACTACGACATTTGCCATTGGTATCAGTATGCCTGATTACTGGGAAAGCTCTTGGCGGCGGAGCGGAGCTAACGCTTGCTACTGATTTCCGTTTAATGGCTCCCTCATCTGAAATTCGCTTTGTGCAACCAATAATGGGATTAGCCACTGGTTGGGGTGGAGGTACATCGCTGCAAAGGCTTGTTGGCCATAAAACTGCGTTAGATTTATTGTTGACATGTCGTAAGATATCACCGGATGAAGCTGTCGTGATTGGTCTGGCGGATGAGACAGTCGACGAAAACGAAGGAGAGGACGATAGTGCGCTGCTTTCTAGAACAAGTGAATGGTTGGAAAATATGATATCTGCCCATCATCCTTCAGTTATTCATGCTATGAAAGGGATTGTTGTCGGTGATGACTTTGAAAACGAGCGTGGTCTATTTTCTCAAACAGTTGGGGGACCTGCCCACAAAATTGCCTTGAGTAAAAAGATTAGACACAAATAAGGAATATGTGACTTATCTATTTATTTCTATTTTTTAATGACAACTTTACACGTATTGGCGTGTTTCATAATTATCGTATCAGGAATTAATTCAGAAATTAAAGCTATTAATTATTTCTCAGTGGTTCATTGTAATTTCAATCTGGACAGACTTTTCAATGAATTTCAAATAAATTAAAAATAAAAACCAATCTACAAGTGTTTTGTTATCATTTTGTTTTTATTGATAAAATATTCATTTCATTTTAATTTGTTTCAATAAAGTAATGCGTATTAGAATAAAGGGAATAAAACGTTAAAATATTTGTGCATATATCCACGTTTAGTGGATCTATAAAGTGCAGGGGGCAGCCGGAGATTATGACTGGGAGGATTAGGCAATCTACGAGTGCAATTCATTATTTTTTGCTAATCACAAGGTGTGATTCACACCTCAGCTGGGCAAGTACGACCTTGAAAATGCTTTCATGTAGAAAGGAAACTATTAATATAAGCATTTCCCAGATTGAATTGTGTAATTTTATGAGCTAGCAACACATATACTTATATGTGGTACATATTTTAACGGGTTTCGGGTAGTGCGGTACATTCCAATTAAAACACAGATTTCGTTACCCTATAACCCAAATCGAAATTATTCCAAACCTACAACTGCTTGTCTTGTCTTGGCTTGTCACTTTTGTGGTGGAAACCCGACGTGGGAAAGGCAAAAAATTAATAAAACTGATCTCCCGAAAACGACATTTAATATGACAAAATACTGCACGGTGTAACGGAAGTCAGATACTTTCATAAAAAAAATAAGCATATAAAAGTTTTTGGAGAGATTGATTGTGAACGTAAGGGAGAATTTCACACAGTTAAACCAGTTATATCAAAAAGGTCCCCACAAATCCAATTGCGTAAGGAGAGCGATTGATTGATTGACTCAAGAAGCTTTAAACTTTAAGTAATGCATAATGAAAAGCATCATTAAACATCGCTTATGTTTAAAGCTTCTTGAATTGACTTTACTTACTGATAAACAGAGCGAGTGACGTAGCGATCAACTTACCGACATCGACCCCGTAACATGCTCCGCTCAAGAAACTCGCTTGTTTTTCAAATGTCTGGTATAAGACGATTCGCAGTCGCAACCCAGACCCAGACTCCCAAAACACGACGTTTTGACAATGATATACAGCGCATTGAAAATGAGCGCTACTCAATGCATGATATCAAGACAGAATTTAAGACTTATGAAGGAGGAAAAGTAACTTTGAAGAAAGATGACACATCTGGAATAGCTTATATCACATTCGAGCATGCGGAAAAGAAAAATGCAATGAGTGGTAAGATCGGAGATACAACCATTCATAAACTTTTTTATGTATTCAAATGAAATTAAATTAACTTTTTGCAATATCCTGAAGGGAAAATGATGGTGGACTTCAACGATATCGTCCGAGACCTAGAATCATGGAAAACCGGTAAAGGAATAATAATAAACGGCAAGGGTGGAACTTTATGTTCCGGAGGATACCGAGATACAGAATCTAGAGTCATTAATGCAGCAGGTGGTCTAAGAATGACTCTCCTCAATCAAGATACCGTATTAAGATTACAACGTTTGCCATTAGTATCAGTATGCATGATTACGGGGAAAGCTCTTGGAGGTGGTGCGGAACTTTCACTTGCTACTGATTTCCGTTTAATGAGTCCTTCTTCTGAAATTCGTTTTACACATGCCAAGATAGGGATAGTCACTGCAGGTGGCGGAGGCACTTTATTAAAAAGACTTGTTGGACATAAAAATGCGTTAGATTTATTGTTGACAAGTCGAAAAATATCACCTGAAGAAGCTGTCGCGATAGGCTTGGCTGATAAGATTATCGGAGAAGAAGGAGATGATGATAATGCACTGCTTACCAGAACGCGAGGTTGGTTGGAGAATTTGATATCCGGTACTGATCCTTTAGTTGTCCAAGCTATAAAAGGAATTATCGTCGGTGATGACTTTGAAAACGAACGTAACATATTTGTCTCAACATTTGGGGGGCAATCCCAAAAAATATCCTTGACTCAAAATATTAAGTATATATAAATAATTCAAAGCATAACTTATTTTACGACATTTGAAGTTATTTCACGCATTGATATTAAGTCATAATTATATAATGGCTTTGTTTAGTTAAAATCAACGAATTTGTATAAATCTTTCTCCCTTCTTGCGTACTCCTTTTAAAACTTAATTCAAACAGCAGTCAAGAAAGTTACATTTCGTCCTTACTTTACTGTATGTAGGAATTCACTTTTACTTATGCAGCATGACTTACTTCATTTTACTTCAAGATAAATACAGTAACAGTAAAACTCCATTTTCGTAGGCTTACAGGTTTTCGGTTTCGAGTGACTTCGTGGAAGCCGAAGTGAATGAAGTCAGCTTTCATGGATTTGAAAACACGACAATATTTATATTTGCAACATTTTGATTAAAGCATATATTTACATATTGCATAATGTAAAATTACATGTCGGTTAACTAAAATGAAAAATATATTACTGTTTCTAGAAACGCTGCCAAGTTAAGAAAGTGTTTTTAGAAACGTTCTCCCAATACATTCAGGGCTCCCACTCTTCATGGTTGTTTGTGCCATTAAGCTCCAGTGATTATAAAAAGGACAGGAGCCTCTAGAGGTGGAAATGTATTATGGCATATTGTATTAAGTAATCGGCGAGCTCTATTTGCCATTTTTTGCTAATCACATCTCAGCTGAGCACATGACCTTGAACATGCTTTCATGTCCAGCAGAAAGAAAACTGTCAGTAGGCATTACAAGATGCACACTATATAGGTATTTTTAGAGCAAATTGTTATTTTATTAACTATCAACATTCATTTGTGATACATATTTCTTTGGGTAGTGTTAGATATTCCAGGTAAAAGTCAACGTTATTTATTACCCATTTACCAAGAATTGTTTGTACAAACAAACGAACAATTATTGTTCCTTTTACATTGGCTTGTCACTTTGATGGTAGAGAACAGACATGAAAATTTCGAAAAACTGGCAAAACTGACAACTGACAACCTGATAACGACACCTAATACGCAATGCAGTGTACTGTGTACGGGAAGCCAGATATTCCCTGATCAAAGGATAAAAACAAAAATTAACGTTTTTGGAGAAGTTGATGGTGCAAGAAATTACCACTAACGAACATAGTATTCTATAGCTTTACTAACGAATTTGACTCATGTTTGCTAAAACATCTCAACTTGTGTCTGTAAAACATTTCATACTGCCCTTAGACAAGGCGACAGCTAACGAGAACAAAGAAGTGTACACATATGTGATTGCGTAACACGTTGTGCATTGTGCATATAATAAGTAATATAAAATACACATAAAGAACTACATTTTTCGACTTTATGTATCTCAAGAAGATTTGGTAATCGCAGGCATTCACCCATACGTATTTGCAGTGTTACAGTATATCAACACAGTCCACACAAATACAATTGCGTATGTCGACATTAACCTAATTACCTACCGACCTCGTAACATGATGCACTCCAGAAATTCATTTATTTTACGTATGTCTGGCATAAGAAG
>JAHZNE010001761.1:0-60193 GCA_027744055.1 Callyntrura sp. NNG-2020
TGATGATGACAGGGGTTGTAGATACTTTATAAGGCATCAAAAAGAAAACTTTTTATGTGAGCATTTATGGTGATAAACTAGAAATACCAAGAAGTGGACTGCCCGCGTTGACGAGATACTCCCTCAAATTCTTAGAATTATATGAAATTGTGGGCTATTTAGTACGATATGTGCATGCATGCAAGAAGGTCCGTTCGTCGTTGCATGCACATGTAATCACTCCAAAATGTTCATTTTTGTGTCCGCCATTCGCCGGGTGAATATATTAATCTAAACAAATTCCGCCGTAATTTTCCCCCTCTTCAGTGGATCGTGTACGGTATAAAAATGCATTGATGGTGATGATGATGATAATAGTGATGATGTGATAGACATTTTTAAAAACCGATATCGACCGGTTTAGTGTAAATTGGAAGGAGCATTCATAAGGCTGTCTCGGGCTGTCAAAAATATGTGGCAATCACTTTTTTGATGAGCATGTACTCTCACACACACAGGCATTGCATGTATGTATTTCATGCATCACACGCCGTATTTATCAGGCATTCTGAACGGTTCTACTTTACCACAAGAAAGAATATTGTGTGTGCTCATAATAAGCAAAGCACGATTACACTCGGTCTGTCACACTTGCTTTTTTACTTGCTTTCTTCTAATCAACTTTGAAGATCGACTACGCATAGCGTACGTACAGTCATCGCATCTCATCACCATCCTGAAAAAATGAACTGAACACGCAGGAGCGTTTATTTAGAAGTTTTGGAGAAGACACACTATTTCAAGCTTGTAGTCACGTCAAAAAATCCAAAATAAAGTCGGGTACATTTATTCTCCACAGAAAGAAAGAAAGTGTGAAGGGGAAAATTCCTTGGAGGAAATGGATGGACGGACGAAAGGAATTTTTAAATATTCAATAGGTCCAAATAACAAACCCCCCTGCTCTGCTGCCTCTTTTCCTCACTCACACTTCTTGTATTCCGTGGCGTTCGTTTGTTGAATAACTTTCGGATTGTGTGGCATACCAGAGTAGATTTATGTCTTAACTGAAATAACACTCTTGTACGGGCTCCTGATCAGATCACGACGAAGATATTGTGATGATGATGATGATTATGCTACACATTCGACAGAGTACATACGGTCGAGCCTTTTTACTAAAGGGACGACGAGAGAGAGAGAGAGAGATAGCTCAGAACTGAAAGATTGGTTGACGATAGTGATAAGAACTGAAGAGAGATAGGAAGCCCCTCAAATCTTACGTTTTTTCTACTTATACAAACCCAACTCTCGCACACAATTCAATCCCAAACAAAATTTACTTGGCTGAGCACTGCGATTGTTGAAACGATATTGGAAATTGGTGAGAGTCAAAGTTCAGGCCCTCGTCACCGTAAAAATTTCAAATGTGATTATGCAATATATCTCACACACCAGACTACATGTATATAAGCAGGTAAGTTCCACCGAGACATAAAATAGTGAGAAAATCGAGTGGCTCAAATAAGGTATGATTACAATTCATCACATTGGACACACTTCCATTCCGCGCTCTTTCTTACACGACTACCCAGCACATGTCTTCTTCTGCTTCCTCCATAAACTAACTAACGTAAGCACTCAAGTTGTCAGATGTACCGTCCACAAATACAAACAAGGCGCACTACTACACGCAGGAACAGTTACAGCTTGAAAAAGGCACAAGACAACTACTTACATACTTACAGAAAGGTAATTTAATACGCATAAAAAATCCAATACTTGGGATGTAGCATAAAATAGAGGAACGAACAGTTGCTAATCCTGAAAACCTTCCTGTCTGCCCGTCTACGGACTGTGGAGTGTGGAGCATAGGAAAAGAGAAAAAAGACGCACGCGGTCACAAATAGAAACACGACGACGAGCGGATGTTGTATCAGATAAGGAATCCTAAATGGAATGAAGGATATTATTCTTCGATCTTCTATCAACTTGGATTTTTTTCTCGTCAGCAACTGTGCCCCTCGTTGGAATTTGATGATGAGACACTATTACTTATACTCTTTTCAAGCGTAAAATGAGCTTATTTCATATATAATACGATATTATATCTAATGACAGGAAAAACTCCAACAATTTAGTATCAATTCGCTGACTTGCTCCTTTCTGACTAACTATTTTATCCCAGTTAGAAGAATTTTAATCGAAAGCCGGCACTTTGCCTTCTATCATCCTTCATCACGAGTTAATGAGCGAAAATGAAATGATTAGGACAGAGACCGTTACAAACTACACACGTTATTTATGCAAAGCGTATATAGGTACGTACAGAGAGGTACACCAAACACAAAATTACTTGAATTCCTCCCTCCTCCTCCCTGTCGTCGAACTATCAACAAAAAAACCATTTCAGTTTAATATTGACAACATCAAGAATAAGGCGTCTAGGTATGTTTTTCTTGGTTATTCATACACACAACACAACCAAAGTCACGATATAACGCGGCGCTCAATCTCCCCTTCGATCCGTTTTTATCTTACTGTAAAAAAATATTTATGTTGTGTTTGCTACCTACTAAACGGCTACAAAATGTTAACCAATAAGCAATAACGCATCTTACTCAAGTAACTTATCCGACTGGTAATCACAATAAAAAATAAAAATAATAATGATAGCAAACCTTTTTAAGAATTGCAAACTCAACTAGGCTCATCATCATTGCAGTTTGATAGGTAAATACATATGACACGTTGATCTGCGTTGACGCACACGTACGTGTACTGTTGTACGTAGTAATACGATGGTATAAACCGTAAGACGTTTTAGCCCACAGTTTGATTGCACATCGAGAGTGTAAAGCAGCATAAATAAAAAAATGCACGGAGAGTGTGATATAATTTTCATGTTCCACTTTTAAGTTTGCAGAGAGACGAGAGGAGAGCAAGTGAGGAATCGCTCAACAATGATAAACATTTTAACAAGAAATCTAAATGGGTGGATGAAGTCTGGCTACTTACTTTCTGGTTATACATCAGATATTAAATACAAATAATAATAAAGCAAAAATATGCAAATCAACTTCATCCTGTCAATCTTGTCCTGAACGAATGAAACCCTATCATCAAATGTGTTTTTGTTGTTGTGCAGAATATCAACGTCTGCACGCTCATGTCTGTCTGTATGAAAATCCTAAAGACAATATAATATGATTTTTTAGAGCAAATATTACACAAAGCTGGTGGCTTGCTTTCTCATAATGAGTGGTGGTGGTAGTGTGGTATATACCTAGATGACTGAGGCAGGCGAGAGAACAACAAACACCACAGACCAGAAAGTTACATACGCAAAAATTATTATTGCGTGCACATATTGTATGAAAATCAGAGAAAAAGAATTATTCGTACCAGATTGGCACAGTCAATCTCTCTCTCTCTGCTGGTTTACCAGACAATTTGTGCAAAACTACTGAATTGTCTTAACCTATAAAGCAAACGTAGTTCCTTGCACACACAAAAACGAGTAATTGATTTTTGCACAAATTCGATATTTACAAGAGAACATGTAAGCAAAACCACGTACGGCACTGTTGATTCTCAGGTCCAGTGTCATTGCACACATTATGGTTATTTTGGTTTGGCCACATACTTCCTGTCACAAAAAAAGTATGTTAGCTCCGATAACATACTTACCGTTGTAAAGAATTGTACATCATTTGCACTGACCGTTGTGGCAGAGAAAAACAATATGAATTTTGGGTTCAAATTACAGTTTACTTTACTTTAATGCTTTTCATAGAAAAATATATTTTGAGTAAATTTGCTGTCAAACGTTCGTTGATCGTTGATAAATTATGAAATGTGCATCGTTTACCACTCTAACAAACGTACATGTTTGTTTTATTTGATGTATGCATATCATGGCTTCTTAGCAATATTTAATCAAAGCATTGCAAAAACAACTGCGGTAGGCTGAATCTGGCAAAAGAACGAAGGAATTGTCCCATAACTCTAATATTTATGACGATATGATGAAACCTTTCAAATTAAATATTTGTCAAAACTACTAATAACAACCGTTGTGCTTGCGCTGTGCGGCGCATTACAGGCAAAAACTTTTGAAAACCGCCTATTATTAGGTACTAAGATGACGAGAACAATATTCGCAAAGTATGGAGCAGCAGCATCGTAAATTATATTGCCCCACCATACCAATTTTTGCAATTTACATTCATGACTTTCAATCTGTATTCGTCTTTGTAAAACTTTGTAGCCATCTTTTTACGGCCGGCCTGCCTGATTAAAACAACATTATGCAAGAAACTAAGAAAAACGGAAGCTTTAAAAAACCACATGACCAAGAGCAGCGCGCAGACCACAGCCCTAGCTATCACTTTAACCAGCAGAATCCTGTCATCAGCATCACCATTATTGCTGAAAACTCAACATCTTGCTAACCTTGAATATTAGCCCATGTCATGCCTTGTCGGTAGAGGAATATTTTCCGAGGTTTTCACACCATCATCACCACCATTTCGCCTTCTCTTGTGTAGCCTTCTTACAAGCTAACCACACAGTGTACGACGACGACACGTTCAATCTTCATCCACTTCACGAAGAAGCAAGAGAGCCCTTGAGAATGTGGAAAACATGCTCGAACCAAGCAAGGAAGGGATTTGTTTGCTTGTCATATTTTATTATATGAATGCGTTTTCATTTTGGTCATGTCATAATCGCAATAATACATAAAAATGACGATGGTGATTGCCGACCAACGTCCATGATGATGATGACGATGACAATGATTGCATAAAAATTTCAATTCATTTTTGTCCGTTCATGTTCATGCAACTTGCAACCAAAAATCCGATCCTTCTTGCAGCCGTCAACAATAATGCCGCGGTATGTGTTACACCATAGTACGTATATAGGTAAGCCGATAATATTAACTCGCCTCAATGTGCAGAGCTTCGTCCGTGCCACGGTCGACTGACATTTTTCTATTTATAATAAATATCAAAAACTCTATTTCATGTTCCTCGAACAAAAAAGCGAGTGTGAGTGGGTAAATACAAACAACATAGGTGATATCTCCCTCCTATCTAATATTAGATTATACCCAAAACTTGTGATCGCCAATAACAAAAGTTTTCCGAAAACGATTTACACTGTTCAAAATGGGCCTGACTAAACTCTCTTCAATTCTCTCCCCCATTTTTTTGATGCACGCATTTTCACAAAAAATTCTCCTGTAAATCCGTCAAAATCGATTTTTCCTTTCATTTCATTTCTCATCCATTTATTATGACCTCTATCAACATATATCACCTATTCCTTCCGTCCACACAATTGTACTTTATATACACCATATACAACTTATGTAATACCTACGTATAATATTATATCCGTTCTACATATAAATATTAAATGACGCTTTCTGCGTAACTGCGTAGGCTCATAGAATTCGACGTCAATCCATCTCCGAAACTGAAGTAAGCAGCAAAAAAGTTTTAATATGTCTTTGGTAAATAACAGATGTGCTCAACAACAATACGTAATTCTCAGTAGTAGCAACTTGTGTCGATGTCGACAGAGAGAGAGGACACAAAGTTGCCGAGCAAGTTCATCACATAAAATTCGAGCATCTTGTGCTTCTAAGCATTTTTTGGAACAACAGCAGAGTAGAAACGGTACACCCGCTAAATTGTCGAAGAATAGTAAAAATTTGTTACCAGCCATAACTTTAATGTGTGTATGTGCCTTACTCAGCAATGATGAATGATGTTGAAGATGATGATGATGGCGCTCTGTTTTATGATGATGCTACTGATACAATCATATAATGACGATGATGATAATCATATATAAACAAAGAAAGGAGTTAAGAGAAAAACGAGAAGAGCAGCAGCGCAGATTCATTATCAACATTACCAACACAAGCCGCAGGAGCACAATGCCAATAGACAGACAGCAACAATAACATCAACAACGCAACGCTAGCAACCTATACAGTAGGAGTAGGCAATCCTACAACAACAGGGAAAATTACACTCTTGCCCGATAATAAATTTAAAAAAAGTTACAACAGCTAACAAAAAGGATGAATGCTGTTGTTGAATACAAGTGTAATCATTACTATTATTATTATTGCCTTCTTTACAGTTTTTACTGACATAATATTATTAGTTTTATAATACCAGCGAGTAAGCAGCCTCAGAAGCTAAGTAGTCATCATAGTTTTACAACTTTTTCTCTTTTTCTCTCTTTACCGTCATCACTATCTTTACACGCATTGTGAATACGATTATTATTATTATTGCGAGTAGAAGCGAGATGGGATAAGTTCACTTTATGACAAGATGATGAACAACGTAACAAAAAAACTAGAAAAAAATTCTTGTTCCATCTTTTCCGGCTATAATAGCATATATATAAAATGCTCACACAAAAATAAATAAATACGTTAAACACAGTAAATATATCATGTCATCTTTGAACTTTTTCCTCCTCCTACTTTTGCCAGAAAAAAAAGTCCACTGACAATATCGCAATGAGACAGCTAGAAAGAATAGAGAATCGACTATAAGCTAACGTTCAATAGGCATTGCCAGCCTCATAAAAATCTCTAACAAGTTCTTTGTTGTTGCTGCTGCTTGATACTGCTGCTCATTTTCTTCTAGTCGCTTTTGTTACTGTTTCTCCCTGTCTCCCTTATTTTTGCCTTTCACCCTGCTGCTCCTACTCAACATTACTCCCATTATTATCTCGAGTATTTTTTCGCTTTTCCCTATCTCAGTTTTTATGAACTTTAAGAATACCCGTGTTTTTCCTGAGAGAGAGAGAGAGAGAGAGGAGAGTGCACTCACTCTCTGTGTGCAGTAAAAGGATGTTAGCACATTGGCATTTATGCCCGCTTACTTTTAAGGGGTTTTTTGCTTTCTCAAACAAACTAAATTTGTATATGTGCTCAAGTGCATTGTTTACCCTTCTCTTTAATGCTGCATTTCCCCAGATGAAAAAGCAGAGTGTCTGACTGGGTGCTTGTACCAATTTATCGTATAAAAATTCCGAGGTTAGGCGCCTTGCTGCGTGTAACTAGGAACTTTTTTGTAGCACTGAACCTAACGAAATTTTCTTTCCCTTTTTTTCTCTTCGTCTTAAAGAGAAACTGACGACGACAATGATTACACGGTACTCCACAGAGAGAGATATCATCATATCATCATCATCAGTGTTGATCATCATGATAATGTTGAATACCATTTCTAATATGTAATATCGCACATGCATGTCGCTGTTGTTCTCTTCAAAAGGAATGCAACGACTACTACTATTATAATCTGAGAATTTGTGTTTTTGTGCGTGTGTAGTAGGTATTCCGTATTCATAATACGGAGATGATGGTTTTTCCTGTTTAAATAATAATGGGACGCAATGGTAGCACCGAAAACGGGATGTTCATCTGCATGCGGCCTTCTTTCAAGGATGACTCTCTGAACTTGCTCAGCAGCTACAAACAACCCTCTCAGTTGTTGCACACTTGCTGTTTTTATTACTTGCAAAACCAGAAAGCGAATAATAGGCTTCAAAGTTGGATTCTGAGTGTGATTATTATGGTGATACAGTAATACGAACCTGCTGATCTTTTTAGGATCGTAAAATACAGTACACATACATTTAAGATAAGGAGAAGAAGAAGAAGATTGGTATAAAAAAAGGAAAATGCATTTCTCGGGCTGTTTACCCTCGAAGACTGAAAGACTGCTATTAGGTTTTCAGTCCACCAAGTTGCGTGCATGTATTTTATTGTGTTCCTACAATCATTTATTCATGTATACGACGTATTCAACTGCAAGTATGGTGGTGGTGTGTGTGGTTTGCATTCCTGCTCTACAGTATTCTTCCTTCCTTGTTGTTAGGCAAGAAGAAGGAGTTTTTCACGAAGAAACACGAGCAAATTCAGTTTTACCAGAGAGATAGGATCAAAATGATACGGTAATATGCGGGTGCACTATTGCATCGAAATGCACGGTAATTTACTTATTTCTTTCTGTTTCAATGCATTTAACCCTGAGTCTGTGATAGGTTCCACTGTAAATAGAATAATCAGAGCATCGAGCATCCACCAAAAGAAATACATACATACTTTATGCAGTGGTGGTACTAGTAAACGAGGGAATTTCACGTTATGAACGTTTGAATGAAACAATGTATTTTTATCACTCCTCCATGTTCCTAATGGGATATATTGCATAAGTTACCTCCAAATCCCCTTCCTCAAAACGTGGAGCAGTGACGATGTTTGCGTTTGGAATAATACTGGCATATATAATATATATACGTGTAGGAGTACACACGACGACATACGTTGAAGCGTTATGAGTGCGTTCATAAATGGAGAAAAGTAAGACCTTACCAGCACACTTACTCTCGTCTTGTTTTCTTGATGTAGATACTCCCTCTCTTATTTTCGCTATGACACGTCGTTTACTTTACTTTTTCCTTATTAGACTGCATCTTGATCTCCCCCAGCTTCTTTCCGAATTTTTTTCTCGTTTTTTCCTTCTCGGCTCATAAGCCATAAACGGATCGTTTCTTCAAGAAAAACAAGAGGGATATAGGAGACGCGAAAGAAATCTTGATATTGATACGGTCTGAGTTTGTGGAACAGGGAAACAACACCAACGAAAAACGCGGAGCTTTTATAGACGAGTAATAGCAGGGGCGATAAAAGGCCAAAAAGCAGCCTGAACACAGCTGCTACTCCTTGTTTTTCTCACTCTTCTTCGCTCTTTCTGGTTGTGTTAAAAACGCTTCTTCTTGAGGATTACTCCTCTACAGCAGCAAACCATATCACACCGGCACACCGCCGTGACAAGACACGACCAAGATGAAGTAAACAAGTCCAAGTTGCTTAGCTTTGTTGTTACAAAATCGAGAGGAGAGAGAGAAAAAAAACGAAATAATATAAATGCAGCAAGCAATGGTGCAAGCGGTTGCAACGATGCTGGGAAGAAAAATGCATTAAGATAAATATATTAGGCATGGCATGTTGTTGTTGCCTATCAAATCGTAAAATGTTGTTTTCCTCCTGTGTGATATATTTATAGGTTGTACCGGTACTCTTCTTAAGGAAACAAGGTATGCGGAAAGTCGGGCGGTGTGTGTTTACTTGTCTGGGTAGAGGGACACTAAAAAGTGCCTGTGTTGTTGTTGTAGGAGCTCAACAAACACAACATGATCAGCAAAATACCAATATCGTCCGTGAGGATGATAATAATGGTGATACGGTACACACTACTACTACCACTGTTACCTTTTGACCGTCCAAACATGCACACACGGCGCTGTTATCAGAGAGAAACAAACCCCGGTAATCTTTTCTGTATTTTTTTTTGTTTGCACCGTGTGTGTTTGTGTTCTTTTTTGGATAAAGTGGCGAATGAGGACAAGAACCGGAGTAAAAACAAAAAAAGTCAAAGTCCAGTCCTTTATACGCCGCAATGCAGGGCATTGCCAGAGAGGAGGTTAATAAGAAAGAGGAGCGGAAAATGCACAACGCAATCCTGTTTTCCCTGATATCCTCCCCGACCCTCCTCTGTCATTGATTATCATGACTTTTCTTCAAAAAGGAGAAGTTTCTGTCTGGCGGAGAAGGAGGAGGCATGACCACTGAATGTTTTCAGTGTTACAGTAATTCAGAAATACGCACGTAGATATTTATAAACTTAGGGTGGGTGGGGGTATCAGCAGTGAAAGAAAACTATTTTGGTCATATAGTCTGAGACTGGTCTTAAATGAACACCACCACCGAAGATATATGGGCAGACAAAAAGTACATTAACAACTGGACATTATATATAGAAAATGAACAAAGTTTAAGTTGGGCATAGTAACTCTCCTCCCTCACCTATTCTCTTAATTCTTATCGCTGTCTCCCTTCTTTATGGTTTGATGTTGTCCAAGAGCTTCTCTAGTAAATTAGCTTGTCTTGATAATGGAGGAAGCTGGAAAAACCTGCTATCAAACAAACCCCTCCGGTAGCCTTTGTCCATTTCTTGAGAAAAGAGAAGGAGGAGGAGGAGGGAAATGGTTAATGGTTGATTGTTGGGAAAGATGACATTAACGTGTTGCATGTTTCATCCAACAATTTATAATCTACATCATACACACATTGCTACAAGCCTTGCTCTTGTTATTGCGAGATCAGATTCAGAGATAAGATACGACGAGTTCATTTACTCATTTTTGTAGTCATTTTCAATGACTTCATTGAAACGAGTCAGGTATGCACAAAGCGTTTTATATTTTACGGTTGAGGAGACTATTTATATATTCCATTTATATTAATAGCTATAGCTGCCCACAAAAAGTTTCCCCCAAAAAGCTTTCTTCTCGGTTGTGCTGGGTCATTAAAGGGAGCTTTAAGTTCACAACGGTAAAGCCACCTCATGCATGAATGGGATATTGTGGAAGAAGCAAATATTTTTCTTTCATTATCATATCGTATCGTATTATTCTGTGGGTCCACAGCCCCCGGTTTAAATCTCTGCGTTCTCATTCATATTTTTCTTGGTACGCCAACAGTCGTATTGTGGAATGACTTAAGTCTTTCTGCTGTGCGTTTCAGCCGAATTCTTGCAGCAAAAACCTGGGCGTAGGTATTTACTCAAAATTGCAGCTACTGGTGCGTGGTCTTTTATAGCGTGACTTGAGAGAGCCACACACTGGTTGCCTTGCTGTTTGGTTGGCGTAATCTTAAACTTAGTTGACAAAGAGGCCTTCTTTGTCACTGTTGATCATGATACATTGTAGCAACCTCTATTCCAATGTGAAAGTGTCAAATGATGTCATGAGCCATTGTTGTTTAATGTTTGTAGAGGAGACATAAGCCGTCTTAAAACTTTAAAGTCACTCCTTGTCGTTTCTTGTCGTGCACAAACAATGGCATTGTCACCGATGTTGTAAGAAGATGTGCTTCCTTGCATTACCCTGCAGTTTATTACACACACAGTGTGTAGTGTAATGATGAAACGACTGCATTCTTCAAGATAGCCGGTTCAATTCGGTTAAGCATTTCTCTACTCGCGGAACACCGAGAGATTTGATGAGAGAGAGAGAGAGAGAGAGAGAGAGAAGAATGCGACAATCAACACACAACGTGCCCACTGTAAAGTAGATTACTGGATTTTGAGCGAGTAGTTTCCAAGAATTGGGCAACTTTATTTGACAAACTTGTCGTAAAAATTCACTGCACTTCTTTGTTGCTGATTTGGCGGGGATGTCTACCATTATGAATGCAGTCGCCGGCATTGGCGTGGCCAGAGAGGTGTAGTCGCTGCATAGTCTTTTGAGTGAAGGAAATAGAAACTATTTCGTAGTTCATTATATCCATTCATTCATTCGTTCTGTGGGAGTTCTGTCTAGGGAAATTCCAGTGCGGTACCGAATTCAATAGTGAATGGAAGCCCTTCAGAGAACTAATGTTGCTGATAGACAACATGAATGATAATGCTTCTAAACAGTTTTTACAGCCTGATAATAAAGTTAAAAGTAAGTTACGATTACGACTATTTACGTGAAGAAAGGCTCGTACATGGAGTGGAAAAGTGTCAAGAAACTATTTCGGTAGTAGTGGGGTAATAACATTAACAAAAAATGGTTGGGGTACCTTAAAAAGTTTGGTAGGAGGAGGATTTTAGCTGAAAACAAAAAAAATTCCACGGGATAAAGCTGACATTTGTCCAAGAATCTAACGTTCATTTCCCTTATATGTACCTAAAGCCTGTTATTGCTGCTATTCACCATATTTTATGCTTAAGTAGGTACAATATACTATCATTTAGTCATATTAGCTTCTTGTAAAAAATAAAACAACCCAACATGAAATGGGTCGGTTGGAGGAGCTGCAACTGCAACATGCACGTAGAATGGAACCCCTTGCGAGTGAACGTCCCAAAATAATAAGCCACTTTATTCATCACAAGATATCACCGCATAACGAACTGACGACACCGTAGGTGTCCTTCTTCCAGATTTGTTAAGGCCCCATGATGCTCCTACCCAAACCCCATAACTACCATAGTGTAAAGAAGGAATTGCAGAGCAGCCGACTTGAGACGAAAGGAAAATGAAAAAATTCCAGCCCCAAATTTGGTGCGGTAATCAACGCAGAGAGAAAAAGAACGCATTTTTAAAAAGAATAGCTGGGGCAGAGAGGCAGAACAACAGGGCAGTTTACAAATAGGTGTTTAACGAGAAAACCATTAATTTGGATTTTTGTGACTTGTTTGTGTACAAAAGCCCTGAGCAGGCAGGTAGGCGCGGGTAGGTATAGAAGAGGTATAATATATAAGTATATCAACAAGGAAAATTCCCTTTATCTCCTTTTTGAAAGTATAAAATGGATTACTAAGCAGTTTGTAATCCAACTTGTCTCTGTGCCAGGTTTCAAACGAAAGGAGCTGCCTGGTTAACTACAAATGATGTACATGAAAGCCTACCCAATAAAATCTCAACAAGCATTTTCACTTTGCACCGTGTTATTTCTACCCTCCGCTCTAATGAAATTTTAACGCGATGATGACGCAGGCGAGGATACAAGAGGGAAGTTCTCTCAGGCTTGCATTTTCTTTATTATTTTTAACTTGCTAGTTTTTAGCGTACGCATTAACAAGAATGTAAAGAGGGAAGCTTTTAGGATGGCACTTCTTGCATTGCCCTCAAAATACAGAAAAACAGGCCTTGCCACAGGATATCTGTGTAAAATATTAATAATGTTTACAATTTTTTTCAACGTGTTTCATCTACCTTGATTGGCCGCTGGCTGACAATTCCTACGAAGAACTCTCACTGGGCTCACTCCCGTGTTTATTCTTCCATATTTGTACTTTGTTTAGGAGCTCATGTTTGAAACGTGAGTCAATCTTCAGGCAAGTAGAAAATAAATGTGTTACATGTTGGTCCAGAAATGAGGAGCATATTTCTCTTTCGTTTAGAATCTGGATCGATCAAGACTGAAATTCTCCAGAGTTGTTGTTTGTGAAAGAAAACTTTTTTCCACAATAAAAATGGAGTGATTTTTAATACGAATCATGACTAAAATTAATATTGAAGTTGACTAACATGAAGTTAACAATTATTTGTATTACAATGTCATGTACCGAGTCCCAAATATCCAATTTAATCCAATCTTCTCAAACTTATTTATTAAAACAAGAAGGAACGGAAAGAAGTTTTGATCATTTCGACAGCAAGTCAAATAACCGCGTGTGCTATGCTGATCTTATTTTATTCCATCTACCCTTTCCCTTCTTCATTTCACTGTTCCTGTTATACAACTCTACAATGTGCATACATGTAATAAACCTAAATATATATATGCATGTTTCACACAAAATAACACATTTTACGAGTCAACACATGTTGCACAAGAGATTTTCATTTGCATTAAATTGATATTGCATTTGATTTTGATTTTATATGAAATATCTTCGTTTCCTTATGCTCGCATCCTCATCATCCGTATCATCCAGGGGGGAACAAATTTAATTGAACTGAGAAGGAGTGTGGAGGAGACGTCACGTTTTTGGAATTATTATTGTAAACCCTTCTTGACAACAACACCAATACGGGATTTGTACACATGTTTCATCGCCTTTTATTGCACAATATCTGGCATTACATATATCCCACATTAAAACTTTTCGCCGTACGGAGAGAGAGGAAGCGTAATACACACTGTTCACATTCACCACGAAACCACATGCGCGTGTTTTTGGCCAGGACTAGGAACTCAGAATTGGTACAAGTCGACGTTATTATGAAGGTGACTTATAGTTTGGATATAAAACGATGATATACGATTACAGTTTGAAGAATGAGGTTTGAACAACACTTACTCATAACATGGCTTTCAGAGACGATGATAGGTAATGAGAAACTCTCCGTGAATACTAAACTTGCCAGCAGTTCCATATATCTGATTTCTTATTAACTTATTACGTTACGTTACCACCGAAGAAACGAAATGCAATAACAGTTTTAAATCAGTATGAAAACGATCTGTCCTTATTTGGGTGAGACGATGAGAGACTCATCCGCAAGATGATGGGAAGATGAGGACGCGAGCAGTGCTGGGCCAAATAACCCTTCTTCTCTCCGCTGAACAGCACACTACTATTAGTATTAGTAGACAACTACTATACAATTTATGTGTGTACACATTTTATTGTGTATTGCAACATCATATCGCATACTCGTAAGTCAGGATTCACTTGTGAGCATTTCTTCTTTTTTTATAAACAAGATAAGAATTTGTGCTTGTAAATTCCCATCAGAATTTATTATTATACACAAATCAAGTACATGTGTACCTCAGCATTTCACTACTACAGATAGTCTTTCAAGCCCGATAAATAAACGATGAAACACACACACACACACACTCTCTGTTCCTTCATGTCATCTCACATGTAGAGTTCGCTTTATGTCACTTGACAGATTATCTTTTTCCGAGGGATAAAAACAATTTCATGCATATAGCCTTTGCCTCCTTCCATTTATTAAAATCAGATGTAGTATTAAAAAATCGTCGGCAAAAGCGTATCGTATAAATATCAGCATTATATAAGACGACGGCACTGCTGCCTTGAACATTTTTTTGAAAGCTTATCCTTCAGCTATCCACCAACAAACAGCCCACAAGTAATCACATTAAAACGATACACACATTATATATTGGATTTTCCCTTATTTCTGTGCACTATCCGAAAAATGATGTAAATAAGATGTTACTTTGCTGCTGGGTCATACCGTCAAACTCAAATCTACAAATATATGGTAACTCACAAGTTCAAGAGTCAAGTAAAACACTAAGAAATTTTTTTTCTTCTGGCTTCCCATACCCAAGTTATTGATTCAATTAGCTTTAATAAATTCGCTTAGGAAAAGATCAAAGTCATTTTATGGCATGTTCTCCGGCCATAAAAAAAGTACAGGAAGTTTGACTTCATCAAAGTAAACGAGAGCGATAATCTCCGCGTTCAAGAAAGGATCAAAGATGAACGAGAAATAAAATAGCGAACACACAACTTGAGACGACGACACGACTAACAAAGCAGAGAGCGATGTACAAAAAACAGTGTTTAAATGAATGAGTGAATGTCCAGCAAAGTACTAAAAGTTCACTGCCATCGTGCTCTTCATCAAAATAAAGATCTTTGTGTCTTTTATGCAGTAATCGTTATCGTATCGTCATTTTTATCATAACTGCTTTTAAATATGAGGTAAACCTCTTAATTCTCCCAAATTCCCCATACTTTTGCTCTGCCCATGATTTTATGGTGTTATATATGTTACTCTCCTTTTGCTTGGCATCATACCATTAGGTTAATGCGACACCGCCATAAAGATTTATTTTTTCTTGGTGGTGGTGTGGTGTGTGTGTGCAAGGCTTTGTGAGTCTAGTGCATATGCTAACTTTAACGTAATTTATATACCAGGATAATTTTAATGCATTTCTAAGTACACTCATTACACGCTCATTTCACAGTCTCGTTCTCACATACTTACTTCACAGGAAGAGCAGACAAGTAAAGAACCAGCTTTTAAAAATTTTGCTATCTCCAACCAATGTAGCCGATAGGTATAATATATTTTGTTGCGCATGTGCAATGTTTAAATTGCATGTTTATTCATGTGCATGGATGATGATGACGGTGGTGGTGGCCTTTTACTTGACTGGCTAGCCGTGACTAGGAATACTACATGGAGCGGTAACATTGCCTCAAAAAATATTTTTTTCAAGAAGACAAACCCGATTTTATATTTGCTCATTAGTCCTTGCTGTAAAAAAAGTGTATTTTTATTTTTAAATTGTTTTTTTTCTCGTTTTACCGTATTAAAAGTCCTGCTTAACAGCAAGACATTAAAATATTAAAGCCTATTACACAGCCAAAACATTTATGTGCCTGGTCATAGCAGTTCGAGGTGAATATTATGTAACAAAGCTGGTAATTTTGTGAAGCGTATTCAGCACACATTTGCGCATGTTATATGGTTTTGAAGGATGACAGAGGCATTGTGTACCGTCAATAGATCATGGAAAATATATAAACAAGTGAAAGATTTAATTTTTCTTGAGAAGTTGAAGATGCGACCAATTTCACTAATGCAAATTTTCTAATATTGCATAATGTTTATAACACACTGTAATTACCTGTGTGTACTAATAGCTTTATGTCGCGGACCAAATCAAACATTTTACGTATAAGTAACTGCAATAACAATAAATTTGTCTCACCACCGCCGCCGCACTATGCAAGGGTTGTGCACACAAACACACACAACGCACAAAATTCTTATTATTATTGGTGGTGGTGGTATTATTACACAGCAAGGCCAATACTCTTTTTTGTTATTACCTAAGCAAAAATTTAACGACAACTCATCTGTTCTCCCTCTCAATGATTTAAATTTGAATGACAGTGCTTGAAGGTAGTATATTACTTGCCTGTTTTATGAACGCAGGGTATGCACCCTGCACCACGAAACCAATAAATTTAGCAGCATTACATTACGAGATGACGTTTAAAACTTGAATTTTTGTGGTTTTAGTTATCTTCCTTCTTTTGTGCATCATCATGAGTGAATTCATCATCATCATCGTCGTCGTCGTCATCATCATCATCCTCACCACCGCCACCACCACCGTCAGAAATCATTGTACGGAGTGAAAAAAACAACACAACAACAAAGGATTTTTTCACCAGTTTCAAAAGAATCGATTGATGAGAGGAGAACTGTTGCTCCTCATGAGGATGATGATAGGGCTTTTGTGTTATATTTCTTTCTGTTGGGCACTCTCTGTGTCTGTGTGTGTGTGTATAATAATATGACTTTGACTTTTGTCTTCACACAACTCAAATAAAAAGAAACTCAACTCTTCTACGCTTTTCAGTAACCAGTTTGCTTGAGCGTAGAGGATGCTTTTGTTGGTGATGGTGCACGAACGAATAAAGAATATAAAGGCACTTGTCCAACTTTGCTCTTTTCTTCTTCTTTAACCATGGTTTGGTTAGATTGGCATTGTAGACATTCTACAAGTTTTTTCACCAGAACGAAAAAAGCTGAAAAAATTAAACGTCTCTCTCTCTCTCCCTCTATCTTTTACTCTTTATATAACTACATGCATGTCGACAGGTAAGGTGAATTGAATAAACTACAGGGAGGGAGGGAGTCAGAGAGAGAGAGAGAGAGAAGCGAATCTTTCTCGTGTAAACTAGGCATGGCAAAATTGAATGGCGCAGCGTTGCGCCATCGTCATATGTGTATACATTTATGTATAATATATAATATGGAATTGCCTATTACATCTGAGCAATTTCAACAGGCTGATACAATTTTTTTGTCTTTTCGATATACATAATTTATAGAAGAACTGCCACTGGGAAGCCATTATATTCAGCTATTCAGATCAACTCCTGGTTCGATGAACAGGAGAGAAAAAAGGAGGAAAAACCTTCATCAGTGAATTTTTTAAAGGAATTTCATGAATTAAAAACATGTTGGTTGTAAGATGCATTTATGCAAATGAGTACAAGTAAAACAAAGTATTTTGCTTTCTCATTGTACCCTCTGTTTACAGTGGCTGCATAAAAAATTAGGCAGCAACGCTGCGGATCTGCTAATAACTATAGGGTAGACTGGTACCATCAACCGGATAACCGGCATCGTCAAGTTTTTTCTCCGCTCGGTACTTGCTTACAAGCGACTGAGAGAAAAAAACCCTTTAAGTGAAAGACGTAAAAGTGTCATCACTGCACTGTTTTGAGAATGGGACACCCATATATAGAAATTTTAAATTTTGTTTTATTAGTGTCAAGTCATAAAAATATCGTAACCGATTGTTCGAAATTCCACGAATCTATGACGTTTTTTGCTGGTACCTGTCTAACTAAACATATTCATGGGTAGCACCGTTAATCTCTGCTGCTTTGATGATATTGTTCATACAACCTTGTAAAGTAATACGAACGTCTCTAATATTTGCATCGAAACTAGATAAACGCTATAGTATACGGGACGAATTAGCGGCAATTTTCTGTTTAACCTTCAGCAGACTAAAACAAGTGTTTCTTATGCCAGAACCCGCGTTCTTCACATTATTCACTCGTCTTAGATTTAATACGTAACCTAATTATTACTTTTTGATGATGCAAGATGAACAGGGATGTGGTGCTTACGTATTCCATGCGTAACGCTGATTGATAATGATAGTTTTTTATCTGCTCTTCCTCTGCCCATGCATAAAACCAGTCAACACCGCCGACACATTTCGTTATGTCCAAACTAACAAGACATTTCTACCACACACAGACACACGTTTAAATTAATTTCCTCATGGCATACTCTTTTTTTTCCTGATGACCTCCTCATCATGACTAGAGGATGATGAATTAGAATTACACTTTTAGTAGTTTATTACCCATGTATTTATTGCTTGTAGGAGAGTCTGACAGACTCGCAGCAGAACCGCATTTAAACCTGGGGTTGGTTTGCTTGTCGGTAAGTTAAGCCTATCATCGTCGTCATCATCATCATCGTGCTGGGGCATTTTTTTGGCCAAAATCTTTAGAGCATCAAGTCGCTTATTACTTCCAACTTCCGAAACGTGCTAAAAGAATTTAATTTGCTTAATGCATTCATAAAAAGCTTTTTTCTTTTCATAAAAATTCTTCTCACAAGTAGTTGCGAACTACGAAGGAGAAGACGAGGAGACGACGCTAGTAAAAAATTGTTAATAAATAGAGTACACTCAAACTAGCGATGCGTATCTACCCTGTCCCGACATTCAGTGGACGGGCTGTTCTCTACGCTCAGTCTTTTTTATGGATTTTTACCGTGTTTTTATATGACGATAGGCCCATACTAATTATGGCACCCACGCCATGCCACTGCTACCACCTCCAAAAACGGTACCACACAAGAAGTCGTAAAGTGACATAGGCGGTGTTGTACACGAAAAAGGCGAAAATATGTGTGTATCCATCGCGCCATGTACGCGCTTTCATCCGGCGCTGTTTCCATTACATTGTTGGTTGATCGGATAACATTAGAACAACCATGTCCTTTTAAAACCCTGCGGAAGTGCACATAATATAATTTACGTAGTGGTGGTGCTATCGACCGCCGTGGTGGTAGCGACGAATAAAAAAGGAAATACCTCCGTAGACAATAATAATGCTGCTCCCCACTAAAAATACATAAAGCCGCGGTAAGCTCGACATATGCGATCCTATTAATACGGGTTCTTTGAATACAAGCACAGCACACCTCACAGTGCGTAATGTACCGTGGAATTACCCGAATGATTGGACGTTTACACTTGATAATAGCGATATTACGGGGAGTAAAAAGAGGAATAACAATAATGACGGGGAAGAGGATAATAAAAAGGGAACGGATAAAAATGATGCATGATCCACAGGGATTTTGAAGACAGTCAGTCAGTCGTCCGTCACCACCAACAGCCAATGCATGTCAAGTGGTATGATGGTGGTATGGAATGATGATGGGTATACCGTTTGTACGCGAAGGGTTTACTGATAAAATAATATGCAATCTCATTCCTATTGAATTGACTTTAATATGACGTTTTTAAGAAGACACACAAAGGAAATGGAATTCCGATCCACTCTCTATGCAGCTACACCCATCATCCTCAGACTTCACCCAACATCCAGCCAACTTTTGACTGCAAACTCCACGTGATACACCCAAAAGGAGAGAGAGTAGAAGAACCCCTATAAAAGAAGCGCCTCTAATATACGAATATACTGATATGTATTATGGCTTGACAATAATAGTGCAATATACACCATTTAACAATTTTACTATTTGACTGTCAAGAAAAAGAGTTGAGAAAGGGAAAAAACCAGCCAAAAGTCAAACATATCACAAGTTTTCTTCCTGCGCGCCATCACCGCTCTCTGTTACGACGATGATGATAATGATGCTGATCGTCCAACCAACTAAAGCTAACTAAATGTCTGCTTAATGTCCTTCTTCTCCCGAACGACTTTATGTCAGAATGTTTTGTAGACGCTTTGGTCTTGTGACTGCTGCACTTAGAGAAAGAAGGAAGAATTGAAGAATACTGTCAAGTTTACAACAAGAAAAAAAAGTAGTGAACGAGGGAGCAGTTGCCGCAGAAGCAAAAAAAAAGTTTTTCCTGAGTGGCCAAGATTTTTAAAAGTTCATCACCCTTGCATAATAAAAAGAACCTAAAATGTGTAAGATTCGTATTTTTCTCTCTCTCACCATTAGTCAGTCAGTTTAGTCTACCGTAATAGTTTTCTGGTAGGCTAACAACAGCAACAGCAGCACACTAGGCAAAATCAAGTTTGGTTCGTGATTCTTGTGTGTGTGTGCGTTGTGAGTACCCATCATCTTCACGATTATCACCATATATCCTTTCATCCTCTGTGCGGTTGTCCTTCTCAGTTTTATACCAATTCAAATGGCGACAAAGCTATACGGATGCATCAATGATGATGATGGTGATGGTGATCGTCATCATGATGGGTACAGTTGTTGCAAATGGAACAAAAGGCGAGAGTGAAATATCACACATAGACACCCCGCACCACACTATAGAGGAAATTTTCATTGCTGTTATTATTACCACTGCCTCTGCCAATTTTATACGGCCACCACTCAACTACATACATACCCAGTCAACCCTTTCATTTCTCCCATCATTAAATATTTTTTAAATCACAGAGAAGCCAAGATAAAATAGGAAACGGATTTCAATTTTTTTTTTCTGACTGTGGCTGGGGATGCGATAATTTCGACCGGGTCGTCAATTTTACTCCCTCTCGTCTCCTTTTCCTGGTTTTCTCAACAGTGCAGTTCACAAAGGCACTGTGTGCCTGTCCAATGCTTCTATTACAGTAATACTCGAGTGAAAACGCACTTGCGTTACTGATTACACTTAGGATGATGATGATGATAATACCGACGACGACGATGCGTATATGTATATGTGCTTATTAGACTACTGCCTTTAAACCCACCCGTCCTGTTGTAGCCAGAAGACTCATCATTTTATTCCCCAGTGCATACTTTCACGTCATTTGATATTGTGTAATTTAGAGTGTATCTCTGCGAAAGTACTCATTATTGCCGTTTCGAGGAACAAATGCTTCAACCATGTAACAAAACGCGAGCGCTGCTACTTTTCTTCTGATTGTCTTTCCCACGTCGCGCCATAGTGCTGCCAGGACATTGTTTGGGAGTTTAGATATCGGTTCAATATTCCAACGCAAGATGAAAGGAAAAGAGAGGATGATAATAGTACGAGGACGCGAACGGGATTAACAAGTTGCTTGTTGTACGTCCCCTCTAGAGATTCATATATCACTGGATATGGTCGTGTGCTCTTGCGTGCATGTGGATATTTATTATTATTATTTATTGTGTTTGTCTCCATCATTTTTTTGTTCGTCTCACCCGTCTGCCGAAGTTAGTGTTCCACTCCTCACTGTAGCATAGTATTTAACACATACTTAGCCTTTTCCATGAATCAAATTAGTAGACAACGACAACGCATATGCGTCATGAATCATGAATACATATAGGCAAGGCAGTCCTCATGAAGTAACAATGAAAGCCCATTATCATCATTAGAAATTCTTTATAGTCGTCTTCCCATCCCCTAACAAAGTTTAGATCGTCGATAATTTAGGAAAGATGTCAATTTAGCCGTAGTGCAGTGTAGCATTAAGCTACATAGGAGTATCCGGGGTAGGAAGAGTCTCTAATTGAACTTGACAGAATACCACCATCCCTCCTCGCATCCTATACTTTACTTACTTTGTAATGTAACCGGTACAAAATATACTGATGAAGCACCCACTACTCGACTTACTGCGGTTCCCTGAAAATTTGTGTGTTATTTTCTAAGTTTTAACCATACATCGACTTTGAGAGTTTCCGTCAAAAATGGTCGGCCGTGAACCTGGCTAGTGCTTATAAGAACCGAAGAACAAACAACTTACTGTCTTGCTGTTTGGTCTTGGTCATAATGGAAGATGACGGTTTGAAGTTTGACGAATGAATGATGAGAAAAAAGAGGGAACGGGAAAAACACCAGACGAGAAGAGAAAAAGGAAGTTGGAAATTCGATGAGGATGAAAGTAGATGCCATTCAAATATACGCAATGTGGCATCTTTTGTTACCAGAGATCATACAAACATTGTACTCATTGAAATATGCACGAGATGAACATGTGATAAACTGGTGTAGGGATGTATATAAACCTCTTTTATTTCAAAATGGTACATATTACAGGGTAGTAATAAATAGTATGAAAGAGACAATGACATGCATAGTAAGACGACGAAGAAACAACAGAAACTCACCCTGAAAAGGAGGGAAGAAGGTCCATATCCCAGTTCAAAAAGGTCTGCATACAGACTTCCAGTTCCACCACCACCACAACTGCTACTACTGTCACTGCTATGATTACTACCAGTACTACTACTGCCAGTGCTTAGTATACTCGAATTAAAGGAAGACCGACTGGATGTTGTGACACAGGAAGCCGGGATCGAGAGAGTAGAACCCAAAGATGCGGACGACATATTTCCGGAAAGCTGCTTTGTGTTATGACCACCACTACTATTTTGAACGCTACTTTTACTACCAAAAGAAGATCCCTCATTGAGGTTACTATTACGATTGCTTCTTAAAACTCCACTGGTGGCACCCCCAAAACCAAGACTGTCGCCATTATCCTTTAATGGTGATGATGATGATGATGATGAAGAAGCTATACACTGTTTATTTCCTTCCTCGTTTTGGGTTTTAAGTTCCGTTTTCCCATTCGACAAGTTCCTTGGAAGGGTGGGAGGCTCAATTAAATTAAGATAGTCACAAGCAAACTGACACTGTCTATACGACCAACTCTTTAAATATTCCTTTTGGCTCTGATCTTTCCCCGCAGCTTCATCACGTTCCTTCTCGGTGCGACTCCGACAACTGAAGCTCGCACGGAGTTTAGAACTGGCTTTTCGATCAAAACGTAAACTCATTTTCTCTGCTTTGTTCGTGTCTTCGTGTGCTTGCCAAAGTAGTATATAGGAGCCTTTTTAATCTCTCTTCAGACCGACAGCGTCTTTGCAGTAGTGGTAGTATTGTGTTGTATATATAATATGCACGTACCGTGTGCAATATAATATTATGAGTGCAGCTTGTTGGTTTGAGGATGATGGGGTGGTTTCTTATATGCGCTCTGGCTTCTGCTATTATTTTCCCCGAGTTGTGGTATAAAACATAAAATTAATGCACTTCCATATTCCTTTACCAGTTTCTGCTTCAGCTGTTCTGGGTTTCTTTTCTCGTTTCACACAATCGGGTATACACACAAGCTAAAGTAGAAGTACTTTCATCATGATCCTGATCATCAACATCATCAAAAATACAAAAGAGAAGACAACAGGGTAATATTATTAGCGGTAGTAACAACAGCAGTAGTGGTATTACTACACACACGGACAGGGAAAGAGAGAGAGGATATACCTAAGCAGCAGCTATTCACCCTAGAAAATCTTTTAAGTGAAGCCGGTAACTGAGAAGATATTTGCGAAAGAGTAAAGAGACGCCACCCCACACACCAATATCAACTCCCACAGACAATTTACTCATATCTTTTCATACGATTATCATCGCACCAAAGCTAAGTGGAAAAAATTATTATGTAGAAAGAGAGAGAGAGAGAAAAAAAAACTACTTGTTCCTCTTCTTCTCTGGCGGATTTGCTATTTACTTTTGGTCATGCACCCAAATACAATGTTATTATGCACAAGAAAGCAATATCATAGCACCACCAAAATCTCACTTGAAGACTCTTTGCGTAGTCTTCTTCAAAATAGCAAGGTAGTCAGATATAATGATACCAATATTACTGATTGTGACTTGTTGTGAGTGAGGATGAAACAAGAAGAAAAAAGATAAAAACACGAGAGGGAGAGAAATGCAAAAAAGTTATATAACAACTTGCACTCTTCTTCAACTTCCATACTCTTGCACACATACACACACACCAAGTTTATAGTGGTTGTTTGCAAGGTTGTCCATAATAAAATGTACGTGATTAAATCTTTTTTTTCTCCTCTCGGGATGCTATGTACTCTGGTATGCGTACGGTTGGTGTGATGATATGAGCACACGCACACGGTGTGTTGACTCTCTTTCTGTTGAATGAAATGAATGCAGAATGCTGCTGCAGCAGCAGCAGCCAGTAAAAACAAAAAGGAATTTTACAGCACGTTTGGGTCTTTCTACAGCTTTTTAGGTGCACGCATAAATATTACTCCTCCTGAAAGACAAAAGGTCTCTCTTCATCTTCTCTATGCTATAATAATGCACTATGCACGCTCGCTCCACCAAAAAAACTAGCGTATCGTCTGCTATATTTATTGTGATCTAGTCTAAAAGAAAAACGAGTTCTATTTCGTTTTCTTTGGATCCAAAATCCTTAGCAAAATGCTGGCTTGCTCTCTATAATGCCGATTATGATGATGACGGTGATGGCGACGATGATGGTGAACATGCGATTGATATTTGATTCGCTTCCTACTTTTAGATGAACTTTAGCAGTAAACATAATATCGGCTATAACTGCTGCAGCAAAAAGGGAGCCAGTCATTCATTGATGATGATGGCCATTTATTCCAATGAGTTGCTTTTACTACTGTTGTGTGTGTTGGGCTCCGGCAACAGCAGCAGTTACGTTGATCATCATCAATGATGATGATGGGCCTGACTTAATGTTGATGTTGGTATGAGATATGGAATTTTATGCTTTTATACTAGGCGCACTCGTTACTTTGTTTATTTGAGCACACACATTTCTTTGCGTGATCTCCCACACTTTACATCTTGGCCAACAGCAAGAAACGCACAGCCAAAAAGTCACATCTTATCAACAGTGTCATAATAATAACCTAACATGCCATCAGATACTACTGCAGACTGTGAGCTTGATCTGACATACACACTCGCACTACCGTGAGCGTCGTACTTACTTATTATAACACCTTCCTTATTGCTTCTGTTGGTGTTACGCCATTTATACTGCAAATATGGGCCCCGGTACCTCCTACTTTTGATATGAATGTCTTACCTATACCGATAGCCCCTTTTTGTAAATACTTAGGTAGTTTCACCTCGTGGCCGATAGCGTTTTCCAATAATAATAGGGAAAATCTAGTTTTTTTTTCTCGTTTGCTAAATACACCAAAATCAATCCAATATACATGATTTTCCTTCAAACTGTCTACCTTTTATGTGTACCGACGGATCCGTACGTAAATGTGAATCGATTCATTCCTTACGATCACCTGCCCATTTACCGTGAAGTACGTTAGGAGGTGCACTGTTACTACATTCCGTATGCTCTATGCCGCCGTTGCAAATGTGTATTACCTACGGTTACTCCAAAAATGGCTTCCCCTTCTGTGCGCGCTACTGTCATAACATAAAAATCTAGTGCATGGCACGTTTTACTCGTTTTAGAACTGTAGGTTGGCCTACGCTTGCAGCCAAACTGCATCCAGCCAAGTTCAAGTTGCATAACCATTATCAAAAGTATTATTATGCTACGATTATGGAATGAAATAACACTCTTCTCCGCCGTCGTCTGTCTCTCTCACTCTCCTTTCCTCGTAACCAGTCACGAATTAGAGGAGGAAGTGAAAAGGGAAAAGTGGGTATGCTTACATACATCTACATTGAATAATGCACTGACACGAGCACGAGTTTTTATTTTAGTTTTTTTTGGGTGTGTTTACTTTTTTCATCCGTGTACATATTATAATTCGTGCCATGCCACCAACAACCCTACATGCCGTGCAATACTAATCTAACAGAAGGAGGAAATGTGCGTATCCGCTCGTTTGTGTGTGCTTTGCTTTTAGTTGCTCTTGCCTTGACAAAGCTCGGTGTCACTTTTCATTCAAAACTTTGTCAACTTTTTTGGATCTTTGCCGGCTTCACCGCCTCTCTGTTATTGTAGAGCACCACATAAAAAGTTTCAAAGTGAAAATTTTGGGAATGCTGCTGATGATGATGGTGCTACTGCGTGTGCTATTCACGCTGCTTTCTTTGGAATTGATACTGATACGCGCTCAGCAGTGTCGTTTCTCTCCGCTGAACTGTGCTGAACACAGAGTTAAATTTAATTAATAAGAGTTGTGACAAATTAAGCTACATCACGACTATAAATTATAGCTTTCAAGCAAATAGAAATCTAAGGGTGGTGTGCGTAAATACGTGTCTTTTCCAAGGGAAGACATAGGAGAGAAATAAACCGTCACTTGATTAATGAGCAAGAAGTTGGCTCAGAAATCTTCAATTTTGAACATCATGATGATGATGATCACGATACGTACCTTTTTCTTATTTTAATATATTATAATTATTACTTCCAAAGAGTCTTGCTTTCGTCGACTTGTTTGTTCATAGACATATGTCGTCGTACGTATATATACAACAGTCCTCTCTAGCACTCACTTCACACAGCCACCAAAAATGTGTAATCACTTACAAGTCGGCTTTCTTTCTCAACACAACTTTTCTCTCTCTAATTTTCTTTGCAAAAACAAATGATGACACGTTTCAAACAACTAGACCGGCAGTTAACTTTTAGTAATTAGTCTCCTCTGCCCTGCTCGCAAGTTCACGCCTGGTCTGATCTGCTGATGACTACCAACTGTTTCAAGTATTCACGCAATGCCAAAATGCGTGAGCTCTCAGCAAAGCCCAGGAAAAAAGCTTGTTATCACTGGAAAAATTCACCAACACGACGTTTCCAACGTGTAACACGCATAATGATATGTGTGTGTGTGAGCGACTCTGTATGGTTCTTCCACCACGTTCACATTAACATGTCTACAAAAAGAACATGCTTGGGTGTTTATACAGGAAAACTTTTATTGGTAAAAACTACGCTGACTTCCGACCAGGTTGCACCAACTTATCTGTATCTGCTAGCCAGATCCAAAAAAACGCGGTAGCGTCTCCCTCTCCTACTACGCTGATGCTGGTGATAATGACGATAGACCGATGATAAACTTACACCTATCAAGCAAGATAGCTTTCTTATTTATTTTGTCGGCAGCGTGGATTCCAATCACCAAAAATCCAGATTCAATATTTTTTTTTACCGAGATCCACGTCCACCATCAAACAGTTACAGAGACAGAATGAGCAGTGTGCAGCGCACAGTTGAAAAGTTCATCACTTCTCTCCTTTGAACACAACACCAGCTCACTTGTGTATAGGACTCTCCACTACTGCACAGAGAGATGAAGGACAGCTGGAAAATGAGCTTTACACCATTCAACAATCCCACATCAAATAACTTAACAAGTCCATACACAGATTAGAATTTTCATGTTTGAAAAAGGGATCCCTCTATCCCCTACTCGCCACCACTTATGAAATATATTAAAAGTTCTTTGATTCTTGCAGAGTTCTCGATGTGTTCTCTCTTCTTTTATTTTACCATCACCACACCACCCCTTGTTTGTCTTGGGTAAATTCATATCTTTATGTATTTACTGCTCAGACAGACTGTTGTGCACTGGTGGTGGTGGTGGATGCATAGGATAATAGAGGTTTGACATGTTTCTCGGCGTATTCTTATTTTGTACATATACATATGCATTGTACGTATTGAACAGCCACGTAAAAATGCACGCTTTCATGGACACGAAAATTGTACATGGCGTGGTTTTGGATTTGGTGTGATGATGATCATGATGATAATGATGATGGTGCTGGCTGAGCGTGCAAGCCTTATCATCATCAACATTCACCAGTGTATATACACTTTATGCCCAGTCCATCAAGCCAGACCCAAAAGAGATGAAATGAGAAATGATCGTCGTAACGTGTTTGGTAATATTATTATTCGTTAGATTTTTTCCTTCAAGCTTACATCCACACATATTAAAAATCTTGCCTGCAACATAACAGCATCATCATTCTTTTCCCTTTTCCATGATGATACCTCTGTGCCTATACAAAAAGATCCAGAGATGAACAGAGGAGGAGAAAAAAACTTCGTATATGCACAACAGATGTATATAAAACATTGTTAAGCCAGACATTTATTTCATTTTCATGGATTAGGAGGTCCAAATATGTAAAAAGCTAACCTGCCAGAAAGAGAGAGAGAGAACCTGCAAAGTCAAGCCAAGCCGCATCAATAACAAAACCACACTCACACATCTCCAGCTACTACATTGCTTCAATTGCAACACGTCCACAAGACCCCTGGTATACATGGCGTAACAGCAATAATAATAATAACAAAACGAGAAAATGCATCTCTTAACATTTTACAGTAGATACATATTGAAAGAGAGTCAGAGTCCATATATATTATGCATGTCCTTATTATTTCCCCACAAAAAAAGATGAAGCTATTGAGCTTCTCCTCCTCCTCTCTTATTGCTTGTCCCTTATTGTACTGCTGCCGGGGTTTACAATGGAAGGGTAAACTCACCCAAGTTCAAGTCGCTTGATAAACGTATTCATTGCTGCGTATACAACGCAAACATTACATATCTGCATGTTGTGTGTGTGTACGTACATATAAGGAAAATACCGAATGCATTTTCCTTTTTGAAACTTTGTACTATACTCTCCGGGTACAAAATCCAATAGACGACCATAATATTAGATCGAAACGATTTTTTTCTCTTTCCCTCTTGTCCGTACCTTTTTAAAAGGTTATAAAATCCGTAACAAAAAATAGAAGACAAACAGAAGAGAATGTTGCTGAGCTGCTGCTTTTTACATTTATACCAATGTAATACTTACCCTTATATGGAGAAAAGAAATAAAATATATTACGAGATTCCGTGTTCAACCACCACCATCATGGATGCGCGGCTACTTTATGGATGCTAGAGTGTGTATACTACTACCACTACTACTACTTCCAGAAGAAGTAAAGGGAGGAAAATAGAGTTGATATTTATACCGCATTAGATTTTCATGTTCTTTGGTGGTTGCTGCCACTTCTTTTACTATGCTCTTGTTCTTCCCTGACAATATTGCCACGGCTCGTAAAAGGTTGACGCTTGAATGGATACATGCATTCATCTAGATTTCCTACACACACATTTTTTTTATTGTTCCAGGATGATGCATGTTGTTTTGAAGCCCTCCTGTCTGAATGCTATGCACTCACGGCAGCAGCAAAAGATGGAAGAAGAGTGTACTAAAAACCTTTTTCTACAGAATTTTTAGAAAGATTACAGGTTTAAATTGTGGGAGGATGACGGATTGTTCGAGAGTCTGTCCACATTCGTTCAATACACGACCAAGCCCATGTTATTCTTCTTAAACTTTTTATTATTATTGCGCTGCTTCTTGCTGGTAGTGCTGAGAGAAAAAAAGTGAGGACTATATCAGTAAAATCATCCCCTGGACAAAAAGGCTTTATAATCGGGTCTGGAAAATGTGTTGTTATCAAAGATGAACAGGAAAAGATGGATTTAAAATAATGTACGCTGCTGGAGCAAGTAGTGGGTATGATCCACTTTATCAACTTTTAAGACTCACGTTGTTTCGCCCACATGTATTTTAGACATGACATGTTACAGAGCAGCATCATACGTAACCTATGAGCCTTCTGAACAGAAATAAAAAATGTTGACGCAACATAGAGCAAAGAAAATTTGAGATAGGGAGAGACGTAACGCCACACAGCACAGGTCATATTGCCTGACCCATTCTCTTTACCTATTTGGAAATGAATGATACGGAGAAAAGTTGCATTTGCAGCAGGAACAGAGATTCATATCGCCATTAACCTAATCTCCCACGTGAATCGTGTGTGACGGTGACAGGGAGTATGCTCAACGTATTGCGTATTCATTTCATTTTGCATTTTGGTGAAACCACTTTTTTCCAGTGATGTGCAGTGCAATTGAATGGAACTCTGAAAAAATGAACGCTTTCCATAGTTAATGTGTGTGTAAATAGAAATATATAAAGTTGATCATACATCAAAAACTGGAGACCACCATCGTTTTATGCGAGGCAGACGTCTCATCTGTGGCTCGTGCTCACATCATGTTACATATTCTAACAGTTTGAAAGGAAACTATATCGACAAAAATGGGAAATCCATTAATCGACAGGATCCCGCATCTGGGCACGCACGACCAGCAAAAAATTAAACCTTTTCAATTTGGTTGTGTCGTCGGCTGTGTTGAATTGCGCGCTCTGCAAAACGGGAATATTGTAACATGACTGCATTTTACTGTAGGCCATTTTTGTTTTGGAGATATGATGCATTGTAATATGAAACATAAAAATGGTTTTTTTCCATGTGGGTAGCAATTGGGTGTTTTGTCAGGAGTGAAATATAAGAGACAAACTAACGAGAGGACGATGTTATTTTTGAATGCTGTCATTTTACCATCACATCAACTATCAGCCGTCCGTAAAATAGCATGTACAATATGCCAACTCGCATTGTTAAAACCTGAACTACCCTCGTATTATGAAGGATAGGTAAGAAAAAAACGTAAACTGTTGACATGCTGGCTTTTTCCTTAAATACAATGCACGTCTCTCACAGCCCCACCGAAGAAATATACGTACCTATTACATCCACGTTGTGAACGTGTTTATTTATACGCATTTATGCTTACATGTTTACATTTCTTCATGTTCATGACATTCCCCATTGTCAACTTGTTATCAACTTGTCTCTCTCGTTTAAAATAATGCGGTAGTGAGGCAGATGGGACTCGTCTTCTCGTTTGTGTGTGTGTGCACAGGAGTATTCTCTGAAGCTCAGGTATTGTACACAAAAATCATTATAAGAGAGGACTGATCGACGACGAAGAAAAAATGGTAGGCATGCATAGTAATCACTAATCACACATTCAATCAACAACGATTCCATTAAAGAAGAGAGGCTAAAGCAAAGTACAAAAGGATAGCAATAGTCAGCTTAACGGATTGTGTATGATGGAATCATGGGATGGGATGACGATAAGTGATGGTTAAATAAAAGGCGTTCATGGACTTGCATTATGGATGTTTTCCTCCGATAAAAATGCATGCCTAATCGAAAAACATATCTATCTGCCAAAGCTTGCATTTTTCATCGACAAATATACAATTTCCTCCATCATCCACCCTTCCATTATACTGCAACCTTATCAAAACCATCCATTATCTTGCGTAGCTTGTGCATACAGTCATTCATTAGCAAGACAAGTGTGTGCACAATGTTTGCTTTTTGGATTGTGAGTTTTTCCCTGCATTTTACGCATAAATTGTTACTTTGTCGCTGTTATGATTATGCAGACACACAGACACGCATTGATAGAAGGAGTAGCGCGGTGGTGGAAGGCGCATATTATGGTAATATTTATGATGATGACGCTAGTTCTATCGTGTAGCCAAACTTGACAGATGTGACACTTCCATCCAGACATGCATTGCCGATAGAGACGAGAGGAACAGATCACAGACAAATTTTTTTTCTATTGAATGTGCATACAAATTTGCTATCAGGAGTTACAAGCCAATTATCATCAAGGGACTCGTGAAAAATAATAATGTATACGAAGAAATATGCAATTTCAAACTGACAAAATAGATGGTTGTGGCGTTGACTGCACAGTTTGCATGGAACAGCACGAAAAATGTCATTGATTGTCTAGCCGATTAGCTTGAAGTGAAGGGAAGGGCTGGCAAAGAAGAAGGTTAAGAAGAAATGCGCGTCGTTTCGACGAAAATGCTAAAGTTCATTAAACATCTTGTGAACTGCTGCGAGCAAACTATAAACTTGTTGATCGCAGAAGGTTGCATATTAGGTCATGTCGTTCAAGTTTATATACCTACGTAGAAAGAGCATTAGCGCGAATCTATAGCTGCTACCACTACTCTACCACCACTCACTACCACCAACCGCTGCTTACAGTAATTGACAGTATTACAAAAACTGGTTTGGGTATATCATTTTAATTATTGGAGTAGTAGCACTGCTACAGGTCGTCCAATAAATTGTTAATTACTATGCTCTCTCCTAATTAAGGAATTACATTATGGACATCGACAAGCCAGTAAAAATTTATGATACAAAAATTATTTTATGAAGCCGAAGGTAAACATCATCCGAGACACCACCAAGACGAACTATGCTGGTTCTATGTGAGGTGAAGCGCGTCACGATAATTAAGCATGAAAAACAGCATCTGTTTTCCCTGTATATATAAAGCCATGTTACTAAATAGCATTTAAAATATTATTATATAATGATTTCGTGTCTATACAAAAATTGCAATCGGTAGAGATGTATGTATGTAAGTATGAACGTATGTATATATGTGTGTACCTACAACCAAGTACACTAATCACCACAAATAGAAATCATTATGTTTGAATGGCTCAACCCAACAAGTTTTTGAACACGAAATGGGAAAGGTTCACAAATGAAGATGCGTCAACTATGAGGCTCAACAGGAATCTTTTACATGCATCTGTGTGTATGTACACAATCAGGATGAAAAGCATCAATTTGTGCTTACACACGCTTCCTGACTCCTGACTTACCGCTTTTTTGCCTGGAAGCAAAAGGTAAAGGTAGGAGAGTACAAAGTACAAAGTATCCGGCTTCTCAAGCTCTACAAGCACAAAAGGGCTTTTACGTCTATAACACAGTAATAAACGGCATAAGAAAGGGTAATTGACTCGTAATAATTACTGTGGAATAAAAAAATAATTTTATGACAATAATATGACGCCATTTATAAGAGCACTTCACTTTTGAGGTAGTCATAATTGTATAATAGCGTCATATTTTGGCCCACAATTAGAGACTTTTATGGACTGTGGATATCAGTGAACCAATAAAGTACAATAATTTTTTCATAAGGAAAATTTTATAAAGGCGCGAGTATACAGAGAGTCGTCGGTGCATTGCATCCCCACACAAATAACACACGTGGATGATCAAGCAATCCTTGAGTTTTCTCATTTTAACAACCATGCTGTGTTTGTACAAAATTGTTGTTTTGCCTTTTAAACGCGAGAATGGCAGCTGCATCTGTCGGTGGAAGGGAAAGAAACCACCCTAATGATGAAACGAAGGGATTAAAAAGAAAAAATATCTAATGTCATGATCATCATGTCTGGAGACTTCACTCTTGCCTTTATTCGTTTTCTGTGTAAGATCATTTCGAGAGAGTCATTACAGCAGCAACTCTAGATATGAGCTTTAAAAAATAAACGCAATTACAGAGTAACTGGGAAACTCAAGTCGTCAGTTGTTCGCCGGATGGAGACCCCTTTGCTCCCTCCATACGTTTATTTTCATGATCAGCGTGATGTTTATTTCGCCAAAAAGGACCTTAAACTTCACCGTGAATCAACAAACATGTCAGCATGAGCTCAACAACGCCAAGTCGTACAACAAGCTCGTCTCGTCAGCGAAACCTATAATAGCTTATTATATCACAACTTGAGCATGAAAAAAAGAAAGAAAATGCATGCACCATGCACGGTTCTTGTTTTTTCAAGGTTTCTCTCCTCTCCTCCTTCCGAAGTGCACCTGGCGTGTGCCCAAAATCCAGAGAGAGAGAGAGATGGAGAAAGAAACGCGACACCACCAGACCACCATCATCATCATAGTCTTCATCTTCTACTGAAAGAAAGATATGTATAATTTATATTTCCAGCGAAGAGGAAACATTTTACGTAGAAAATACGTTCATATCCCAATAGACCGTGGCTTCATCCTCCTGCTACCGTCCTGAGAATTGAATTGACCTTCTAGAGAACTTCGTACAGGCAATAACCTTAGTACAAAAGCTTGTTTGTTTGGATACAAACATAATATATAACTTGGTGTACGTGCATTTTCAGGCAATTTATGTGTGACACCCTGACATTACAACACACTTTTCATGCAAAATGCTAGAATAACTACCTATGCACTTGCATTAAAATACATCAAAGTCGAACTATAATAGTAATAATAAAAGTGTTTCCTCCAAGAGGCAGTAAACTGTGGAGGCTTCCTCGAAAAGCAAAATAAAGGGCAGGAGAGTATCAGGAAAATAAATTAACGTGGAGAAGCACAACAACAACATTGGCAGTAAATTATCAGGGAGTTGTTATTTCTAGCCTCTGGTGTATGTTTAAAGAGATGATATGCAATTAGGCAGAGAGGGTTTTCTCCTGCACAAGCACTTACTTGTGCTAACTTTTCGAAATACACATCAGCCGTGTGATGTTCGTTCTTGAAACCTTATTTACGATAAACTCTCTGGTATTGACTGGTAATAATAAATGAAGATAAGATAAAGAGTCGCTACTAGAAATCTCAAAGCTGCCATAATGTTCCAAAATGATCATGGGAGACGATGACGGCGTAATAATGAGAAACAGTCCTGCCTGAAGGGATTTTCTTTTAGTTTTGTTAGCGGAGGAGTGTGGTTTCTAATAGAGTTGCACACGAAGACCCTTTTCACTCGCTTCCTTCCTTCTACTTCTACTTCGTTTTGAAGAACACACCAGAAACCAGAGGATCTAAAACCTTTTTTCATTGTTGGTTATATAATTTGCTATTAATAGTGAGGGCGATGACGATAATATTATTACAGAGAGTAGTAGCGGAAGGTAAAGACAAGGAAAAGGGACGGAACTGGCAGGGGGATAGGAGAGATGGAGAAGAGAAGCTATTTATTTAAACTACTGCGGAGAAGTTTTCAATGAACACAAAGGCGAAAACAGACAGACGAGACAGGCAAAGTCTTCTCTTTTTCTTTTAAGTTTTTCCTTTTGACGAACAAGTAATAAAGAGAGCAGTGTGCAAGAAGATGTACACGCTAATGGTGTACGAACCACATCTCAAAAGATTTTTGTTAACCCCCTTCGAATTTTGTTAAAGCTCCCCCTCGCATCCACATAATGATTTTTCAAAATCTTCAGATGATAATCGTGAATCCATGATGAAAGATATGGATCGACATCGAACAGGGAAGCAACACAGCAGCAGCAGCAACAACAACAACAAAGACTTCATCAATCGTGTGTCCCGGTATCTGGTCTACTTTCAGGGTATAAACCCCGTCTTTAGAGGGATCCTCACTCCTCACCGTCATCGTGTATGTATTCACATTTAGCTTTTAGATAAGCTGTAAATTTTAGGGGTTTAGAAGAGTTTATTTAACTGATTTTTAAATGGAAAATCACTGACTGCAGTGTCGAGTCGAATAGGGCACGTAGTTGATGTTGGTAGAGTGGTAATGTTGGAAGTGGAAGTGGAACTACCAAGTTGTCTTGATTCGTCTTTTCGCGTCCCTTTTTGTTATTATTTCAATACACCATAACCATAACCTTTCGAGAAGGGCTGCGTGGATGGTTTTTATATTTGGTTTCGTTATGATCATAAAAGCATGACATACATAATGCAGAGAGCTCTAGAATAAACGCTATATTATACAAAACGCGTGCCTATATTTATTACGTGTTCATTGTCATCTCGTGCAGTGTTCTGGCTGATCATCGGAGCGAAAAGATGAAAATGGGGCGCAGATGGAGAACAACTGCCGAATGGTCCGTGATTGCTCCTAAGTGTAATGACAGCTGCAGCTGCCACCACCACCGTTCTCTTTTGAAAATCGCCCTAACATTTTACAACTAAACAAAGGAGCCTGCATATCGTCAGCGACTACTAGAAGAAAACAAAAACAAGTTATGATAAAGAGAACACGAATCACGAACGAATCTCTCTACATTGCTGGGTTGGACGCCGTAGTTTTGAAGGAGAATCGAACGAAATCAATAGAAGTACTCAGAAGCAGGCACAAATACTACATTTACTACCTTTACTCCTGGCAGGTTTGTTGTAGGTCATGAAAAAGTGAGCTGGGGTGTAAAGTGTCCTGTTCTTCGTAAATAAAACGTGATTTCAAGATCGTCATCTCTCCTTTCCATTTCTCTCCAGGAGTAGTGGGGTTCACTGGACCGGTGCAGCCGGTGAAGAACCAACAGTATTATTTGTGAGCACATTTCAATCTTCAAAAAATTGTAAATGTCAGGGGGGAGGGGAGAAGCAAGTTTTCAAATGATTGGTATTTTCTCCAAGTGACGAATCAATAAATAACAAAGGAGCAGCTGCAAGCTTTATAACAAGCCAACCTGACTAGGATTCACCTGGCTCTTTTCCATTTTTTCTACAGGTTAATTAAAATTTGGATCATTGCACCTTTTCATTTCTTTGTTATATAACTTGGCTGTAAACTCCAATTTCAATTATAACTAAAAAAAATTGTGAACGAACAACCAGAAGAAAAAGAAGGGATTAACTTCGTAATGGATTCGTTGGAAAGTGGGCGCAGTAGATTCTCTCCGATACAAGTATTAGACGAGATATATCTTTCGGAGGGTTGATAAGCTCCTTTCCTACTAGTAATGCACTTTCTTTGTATGTTTTCTTAAGACATTCCCGATTCCTTGAGTGATCTCCAGGAAATGATGTTGATTCTAACATTTCCGCTAACAGTCTTGAATGGACTTGAATGTTTTTCCAGTAATGTGATAGTTTCTCCATTTTTCCTTCCTTCCCCTTCCTACTTCAATTCCAATCTTTCTTCGCCTTCCTCTTATATCCGATATGGGCGAAGACTGAGAAAACAACAAGGCAAACAAGTACAGCGGGTATTTACAGGAAAAGCTATTTATTATCAAGCCAAGAAGAACCATCCATTCTCTCTGCAGTATTATTTCTTTCGATCTGAAATCTGGTGGATGTATTCAACCCATGATCACTATTATCATCATCGATTTAGCTTGCAAACAGTCAACACAAAAGTTGTATCGTCCTCCACTTTAATCCTTCTACAGAAAACGGTATTGTCGTGTGTTGTGTGTGGCTATCATGAAGATGCGGATAAATTGTACCTTGTAACAACAACAACTACAAAGACAATGTAGGAGCTTATAGACTGTGCAAACTCGCAAGTCGCACAACGAAGTACAGGGCTGTAAACAAGATTGTTTCATATCATCGGACCAACAACAATTCCTGTACGATGAGCAGATGCAGCGAAAGAGAAAAAAAATCAATGTACACATGGCACATCAGATAAACTGGGAAAGCTGCAGTTTTATGCGTGATGCAGTGCGTGTGCAGCTACAACTTCTGTTGCCACAATCGCACTAGCTCATCGTCTCTGGCTCAACATAAATCATTGTGAAGCCAATTTTGTGACATTCAAAGTGAAACCTGGGGAAATCAAGGAGGCGACGGTGGTGTGACGTTCTCTATCCGTATCTTTCTTCTTTGCAATCAGATCTGTACAATGTGCATAAGCAGCTTTCTAACGTCTTAAAGAAGAAAATAGCAGCGCGGAGAGAGACAAAAACAGAAGGGTTTATTTTTTCTATCATCGTAGTAGGTGCATCACATCTCACACCGCTTTACAGCGTCGCACATCCTTGTCCAAAATTCCAAAATATGTGATGATGATCATAGTCTATTCTTTTTAGGAGGTTTTACAAAAAAAGCATTCTTCTTTCTTATTTCCAATTCCAACAGATACAATCTCTCCTGCCATTATGATATCACCCTCCCCACATTCTTAAATTGTCCGCACCGCTGTCTCTCTCCTCCTTCAAGATTTAATACTTTCTCAAAACTCTTTTTCCCTCAGAGAGTCGGTAAAATATGTTATATTCCACTAGAGAATGCAATTGTCAAAACAAAAAGTTCAAGACACAAAAAATCGTTGAGAAGATTTCAAGTACAACACACGTAGTGATGCAGCTGCATATAGATGCATCCTTGCAGTATAACAGTTACCAGTTACCTTATTTATGCCACAACTTGGGTTCTTTCCCACTGAACTAAACTGAAGGAAAGAAAACTTTTTAAATCTTGCCTACTTGAAACTCCGAAGGGAAAGGAGTTTAGAAAGAAAGTCAAAAAAAATATTTTACACGGAGGAAAGTAAAGAAGCTGAAAGCCACCGGTGGAACAATGGCTGTTGCAACCTTATTTTATACCTCAAGCTGCAGGAAAAAGGGGTGAATATTTCCTGAGTCAGACACAACATGAATTGAATTCATCGCCACCACACCGCAAAAGAATTTTTATTTGAATCAGCATCAAAAACATATATTATCGCAGCATATGTACCCACTCATTTTATACGCATTCTCAAAGAAGTGCTTCTTCTTCTTTAAAGTTCCTCAAAGAAGGATAAAGAAAACGGTAAAGAACCTGCTGTGTTGTGCTTATACCCAGGGATGTAGCAAATGCTGCCTCCTCCACCACCACCGTATTTTGATGTGTGTTGCTTTGGCTGATTCAAAGGATGAGAGAAAGAACAAAACGAAAAGGAAGAGGAATGGCTGCCAACGACGGAGAAAGAAGGGAGGGGGCTATCGACTTTAAAATCACATACCGGTGGTGGTAGGATTGGAATTGAAATTACCGCGTAGTCGTATTTCGTACACACGTCATAGTCCTGCTGCTGTGAAAATCCCGCAAATACAATACCGAATACCCAACAACCAGCAGGCGACACTTTTGGGAAAGTAATAATGTGTGTATTATGGTGTGAGATGGTGGTATAATGTAATTATTATTGACGACAAAACACAAGTAGTTATATATGCACAAATGCACATTTCATAATAATGAAGAAATCCAAAGCAATGGTATCATGATCACGTTGGTAAGCCACAAAATTTGTGATTTGATGAATGTGCCACCCCCCACTTGGCTGGAAAACTCATAAAATTACCCAAAGGAAATTTACATGAATGGTGTGAACGAAAATGGATCATTAATTACTACGCATCTTGTACTTTTTCCAAGATTCCTTTATACAAGTCATTAAATGTCAAAGGGAATTTTATGATAGGACTCAACTATCTCAGCATAAATCTTTTCCGCGTGTGCCCCTACTGCGACACGATGTCGCTGTCACACTATCGAACCTCACGCACCGTCGTCGTTGTTGCAGGGGATCTTGCGTACTTTCCCAACTGCATTCTAAGTAGCTTGTTCAAATTACTGGGGTGTTTTCAAACGACACAATCGTTAGTCGATTTTATTACTCCGGTGTAGTATGGAGGAGCGAAGACTGCACACGTTTACCAACGTCCAATACTCGTGGTTCCCCAATATGAAATCTAAACGGGAGTGAGGTAAATAGTAAACGAGTTTTAAACTTACCGTCGTCAAGCTATCCAATTCAGCGAGCCATGTGTCCAGCAGTGCATTTGAATCTCTGGACCCAGCCTTGGTACTTCCTTCTTCCGTGTCTGATTCATCAGACTCACTTTCTGCATGGTCCTGCTGATGATGATTAGTGGTGTGATGATAAAGGTGGGCTGCTGCTATCTCTTCCTCCATTTTCGGGTGTTGGCGATTACCAGTACTCATTAGGAAGCAATTTGAGAAGATGAGGTTTTACGGTATGGTGGTTTTTCAGCGGCGAAACGTGTCCTCACTGTATTTATTGAAGATTTCCGTGGTGGCAAGTCTGAAATTTTAGAGGAGAGAAGAGTACAAAGTTTAGTTACACATGAACAATTCTGAAAAAAGAAACGTTTAAACAGACCGTGAGACACTTTCAAGATGTTTCGCATGAAATTGTACTTGACAATGACTTTTCACAGTTTGCACAGAGTAGGATATATGGGAAAGGGTTTGTCTCTGTAGGAGAGAAGATAAGGAAAAAGCCACAATGTCTATCACTCCAACGGGACGCACCACCAAGTGGACATTTAAAATGAGAGTTTTTTTACGATGTGCATGTGTGCCATATTATTACGCAGCCCGTGAGCCCATTTTTACTTACAGCTCAACAGCTACTACGTGACAACACACAAGACACTACTCCCTCCCTGTCAACAACGAAACATGATGAATTGCTGACTCTTTTCTGCAGCTGTATAAGTGTGTAGCGCGTTAAACTCCTCAAGACGTTGCAATGCGCATGTGCACAAGTGGTAAGTAGTTTTCACAAGAGAGAGAGAGAGAGATCGGTGAACTGCGATAAGTGAACTTTCATCCAAGGACACATCGTCTTATCAAAAAATTGCTGTGGTCCTGTATTTATTGCTTTTACTTGCTTATATATAGCATTACCAATATTAAACGATATCATGTGTCGTGGCACTAGTAGGGCATGGAGTGGTAGTAGCTGGATTGAACAATATGATCAACCAGCAATAATAATTTATTGTCGTGCATTAATCATGCAAACGTCGTTCATGTACATTTTTTATATCTAGACATGTGTGTAATTTATAACTTCATGTCCGTGTCAATTCAACTGTTTTCTTCGGATAGCTGTTAAGTTTCATTAGACCACACATTCACCAAGGTATGCACACACAACACACACACAGGCATGATTTATTACGCTTATAACTTATTCTGAAGCCTATAGGCAAAAAACAAATGTACTTTAGATGAAAAAAATGAACCATGAAAGTACCAAAAAACGAATGGAAAGTGTCATATTAAAGTTTTGTACAAAAATGCTGACACATGGTTGACACCAACCTGTTTATTTTGCGTGGTTGTGTGGTTGACTACATTAGCGCAACGGGAACAACAGTTGTTTTATGAGGGGGAATAGTGTGATGTAATGCAAAAAAATTCAATTGGGATTTTATAATTTATAGCCGTTTTATTTGCAATTTTATGAGCATTAATTATTGCTCAAGAGCTCAAGTGTAATTACTGTCACTTGTTCACATGCATGAAATCAATGTTTGGCTGTATTAAATTTTAACATTAAGCACGAAATGAATCGCATTTATTTATCCAATCCCATAAGACTTGTGGGTGCGTACTTGCACCGACGATGACCGATATGTTGTTCAAAGAAAATACCTTGTACTTGAAATTTATTTGTTTTGATGTTGATGATGATGCACGTCATTCCAATCCCTCCCAATACATATATTGAAAAAATTCCTTCTCTCTTTTCCGTTGCTCATTAAAAACAAAATTATGTCATTGACAATTGACGGTATATTTTATGATGTGGCTATCCATTCAAAATTGTGTTGTTTAATTAGCACCAAATGACAGCATCCATCTGACCGTACTAAAGAAGAGATAATTAATTTGTAACGTTCACGGGAAAAAACCACCAACTTTCCGGTTAATTCCAGTTAACACTCGAGTATATTGGGGGTAATGGAAGTAGCAGGCTACAATGAAGTTTACTCAGTTTACTGTAACTCAAGTAGATTACTTTCAAAGAGCGATTGTATTTCATATGGATATATGCACATCACACTAAAACGAGTCTATCTGATTCCGTAAATAAAAAAATGTTACGTGATTCTCTGTTGATAGGATGGATGCAAGGTTTATTTAATTTATCAACTTAGGAATACATATTCCCTTAATTTCCTGCGTTCTACTCTCCTTTCAATATTTTCTCGTCCTATTTTCAGATGTAGATTAAGTAGCCCCAGTCCAGCAAACGTCGTTCACCCGGGTTTCCATTAGACTAATGGGCTTCCCGTGAAAAAACAAAAGTTTGTTGCATATTTACACGAACCGAGTTTCATAGATTATGTATATGTATATGCTCTTTGCATCCATCCAACTTGGTAATGATGATGAATATTGTTTTGTGCATAGCAGGAAAACAGCCAGCTAGCTATATACAATGTACGCTACGTACAGAAAGTGCAAAAATTGGGTAATGAACTGTCAGAGTGACTACTGCAAACCTTACACCATCACGCACATTTAACCGGAAAACACCGCAGCTATTTCCGCTTTGTAGACGTGCCAGATATAACTATACAGCACGCTCTATTATGCTAAGCTACTTACAAGCACACAGAGAGAATTGGTTGGACGAGTAATAAGATTATATTATTACACACATACACACAGTTTTGACCCACTTACATAATTTGTGAAGAATGGTACATTTCAGATCGTTGTTTTATCCAATTTCCCCCGTCTTTTAGGTTAAACGATAGCACTGACAAAAAACCCGGGTACGATTAAACAGTACCAAAGAGTTATGTTATGACTATGACTTTTGCAAAATACAAAGTTGCTTTTCTTCTCTGTACAATATATTTCCTTGTTTCCACCTTTCCCACCTGAGTACCTAGAATATCCTTTTACATGCCTTGTTTTGTGAACAAATGGTACACTCTGTAGTACACTGGTGCAGACACGGAACACGACTCAAGCTATAACAACACAGCTTAGAAAAGTTCCAGTTTGAAAATGGAGATTACAAAGTTTGAACTTATTGGAGCATTGACGTACATTTCCGCACATTCGAGAGGTGCAATAAACAAGTTGAGTTCACACTTTTAGCAAACACCAACAAACACAGGGAGCGATCCTGTACTTGCAGAAATAAATTAGAATTGCTCCAATAACAACGCTGTAGCTGTAAAAATGCTTTTTACGAAGCAGGCAACAGAACAACGAAGTCTTTGTACTTTAAACACTCCACCACATGTCATGATAATATTTTCAGGAGTTATTACTGCTGCACGTAGTTAATACACACAGTCAAATCTTCCAGCAACAGAAATAATGTTCGTGTGTGCAATTTTATTGCCCAGATACAGATGTCAACTGGTGAACTGGAAAACCGTGCTACCTCCTTTGATATCAATACTGCAACGTCTCTTAATATGTTATGGCTTTGATTTGTTCCAACCAACTTATTTCAACCAATCTCCTTCTGAGTAGCTGCAGCATATACAACCGCACACACTATTTATGATCAATATGTGATCATGTAGGTTATTTCATGTATATTATTTCGCATGACAAAGTATTTACTCAAGCGGACACACATCATTTTGAATAACATTCTGCACAACATAAAGAAGATCATAAATGCACCATCGTTTAAGAACATTAAAAGGAAAAGTTTTCAGGGAGTGTTAGCTGGATTCCAGTGGATAATCCTTGCCAAAACTACCATCATCATCATCGTCATCGCCATCCAGCTTACAAGTAAAGTCGCTGTGGATAAAATCGAACACTACAAAAAGTTCACTTTGCACAGTCTATTTTAACGACATTTAACAAGCATGCTGTCAGACTGCGACTACATCCAAAAAGGAGTCAATGATGATATGTCTACTCTATACAGTATCCAACTTTCCAACTAACAAAACACTAATGATAATAATAACGTGTGTCTATTTCTACAAAAGTATTGCTCTTTTCCAGGCCAATGTTAAAGAGCTTAAAAGAGTTGTATCGCTCTACGGCTTAATCGTTATCCTATCTGGAACTGAGCACGTTCTACAATGTACCGAGTATGGAATGTTGAAACCGTTTCTGCGCCTGTAAAGGACAGGCGATAACAAAGTGATAAATTTATTTCAAAGGTATATAGAGGCGAACAGGGTGATTGTGAAAAGTTGATGTCATCGTTATTGGTTCGTCTTCATTTGTCAATATTTGACTTGGCAAAAAGTAAACTCGTGACTATACAATGTGTTTTTTGCTGCAAACTACCTAGTCATATTGACTCATTATTGGCCAGGCTCGCAACTTAAATGTCTTGTTTGCTTACAACAGAGCGTTCAATATAATATACACATGTTATACTCAATAATGTGACACCGATGTACAAAAAGTTAATCCTTTCTTTGACTCTGGTACTTTTATGGCTTCAAAGCAATTTGCCAATATCAAACTGAAGAGTGTGTGTCTATACACAGAGAGAGATAGAGATGTGTCTGTTCTGGTGACCTTATGGGTTAATATGCTTAGATGGGTTTGTAGATATTTTTTGATGACCGCATATCACATTTCAACACAATTTCGCCTTGGGTGGGGGTTGCTGGTGCTGTGCTGTTCATTTTTTTGCATACTCGTTTAACTCATGTACTTTTGTACTTTTGCTTGTTTGCTGGTGCAAACAACCTGAAGAAAACAGCCGTAAGTTCAGACTTCTTGACTGCAGTAGAATGGGAACTCGTAAGTTTCATGGCAGCCATCATAACAGCGGGATGGCAGGAGAGAGAAACGAGTATAGAATGAAATAGACGGACAAGGTAAACACAATTCTGAGTTAGTATCTATTTGTGTCTTCGTGCATGATCTGCTTTACTTTCTTTTTTTGGGTTTGTCCTTTTATCCTGTTGTGTGTAATCCAGTTTCGCTCGAAGGGAAATCCTATTATTGAAAAAAGTTGCTACAACGCAAACTGGAATACAATTTGACTTTTTTATGCGATATCAGGTCATCCACATTTACATGTCAACAGAGCCAACTTTGCATTCCTTTAATATTTGACAATATAAAGAGTTGAAAAAACCTCAACCTGTCCAAAGTACAGAGAAGGGATAGAGAAAAAAATCGAGAAAAAAGAAAATATTTGCAAATCAAACAAAGCGTACCAGCATGGATACAGACAGAAAGTATTAAATTCCTTAATGATTCAATACACAATTTCTTTTCCATTTCGCCATGATGCACCTCTGGCAGTTTTTGGTTTGCTGTCAGCAGATAACTTTTGGTTTCAAAGTTTACCATTTCGCGTTTAGTGACATGAATACACTGTCATTGGCGATGATAGTATCTGCCATTCAGGATAGTGTTTCGTGGACAAATAAAAATAAAGTCGTTTTCGGTTAAAGTAGGTTTCAAACTAAATGTGTTCCCCGAACTATTAAGCAGATTACAATACGTTGTATACTTGTGCACGCACGAAGCGAAATACGCCCTTTTCCACTGTCACGACTGGTGAAGTATTATGTATGACGGGTAATTCCCTTTGTAACTTCATGCGTGAATAATCATGACTATAAAAGAACGATTTACAGAGTATTATATTGTAGTGCAGAAAGCACTTTGGCAGCTTCCGGTAATGAAATGCAAAAAAATGACATCGGGGTGACGATGTCAGTATATCCACATTTTATTAGAAAGTAGAAGTAAAGGATAATCATAATAAATAGACAACAATCGATAATATGTATGGGTAGAGTTTATTATGCGCAAAGTCATTTTCCATAACATAGTGTGTGGGAGGGCGAAAGTGACATTTTCTGTCAATTTCCTAAGAATCCAATTATTTTGATAATTTTTTCCCGTTTATAATATCAGCGAAAATTGTGTGTGAGCTCGTTATTGTAATTCCCCAAAGATATAACCTGTGTGGGTGTGAACTGTGAGTAATAAAATGTTTTGCTTGTTTATGTTCCCTGCTAATAATAAAGTTTTCCGTATCTGTGCTGCCGCTGTCACTAGAAGTTTGTTGGTAATTTTTCACCATGTTCATACACAACACAATTTTAGTAAAACTTTGCTAGGCAGTCTTTTATCTGCAAATATTTTCTAAAAATACCGTTTACGACATACAATCTAGCATCTAGTAACATTTATAAAGAATATACGGTGTTGACAATACATGGCTGCTCTACTTTCACACACACAAAAGGAGGTTGGTTGACTATCTCTGTCTAATGACACAAATTACTGCTTATTACGAAAAATATTTACCTGCGCTTTGAAATGACTCGTGCTTATTCACAGAGGATGATGGTGGTGCATTGTAAAAAAAATAGTACCTCTTGCATCATCTTAAGAACATTTCACAAAGCAGCAAATAAATGGCACCGAATTTACAATTTATTTCACACTTTATACCATAAACTAGCATGTGCACAGGAAAATATTCTACATTACGTAAGAATGAACCCGAGGTTGACTGAATGAATGAATGAGGTTGCATGAACTACGAACAACCAGAATTTACAACCACGAACGGCTGACATCACAGCCTTTCCGCTTCATTAGAATATAATAAGAACGCTTGGCATGAATTGTAAAAAATGAGGAAAAAACTATCATTCACTACACAGAGGATAGGGTAACCGTTTCTAGAAACTGCACTTCCCGATGTGGCGCCTCTCACCTGTAAGGTTACGAATTAAAATCAGGAGAACCTGGAAAATGATTGTTCGGAAGAAGTTACACAACCTGTCAAACTGAAAGATTAATGCAAACTTGCATCTCATCAATCAAGTGGAAAGTAAAGGGGAATTAAATTTTTTTTAATGTGCCGGAAATATAATGACATTCTCGAATTTCCCTTTCTCTCTGAAGGCAACTAGCCCATCTCCATTTATCATACGCGAGATAGTATTTCATGATGGTGTAGTCAGAGAAGGGAGGAAAGTAGCATCGAAGTTTTACAACCTGTAATGGAGCTCCCGGATTCGGATTCTCCTAGAAAATTGCCTTTTCACGGAAATGTAATTATATAGCAGGGTTGCATATATAACGAGTGAAAGTTTTCATTGCTTTTCATAGAATGTGGAAATGTGTTTCGAGATAAACTGAAGTATAAATAGTCTTGTGTTAATGAATCTTGCAGTCATTTCCTTTCACTCTGGTTGGTTTTACGATTGTTACATTGCATTCACTCAAAATTTTAAATAGAACGAAAATCGACCAACAAAATACAGTTTATTCAAAGGAACTATTAACAAGACGATATTGTTCGACGGTGAAGCTAAAACTTTTTATATTGTATGCACGAAGTTTATAGCAAGAGAAAGTGTACAAGCAGGCTTTCAGAGAAAATAAATGATGAAAATGAACTATTTCATAGAAATTATAAATGAATTTGAGCATTTCTTTGAATTTCTTACCAACTTTTCTGTTCCATGAAAGTAAACCAATTTTATTTAACTCGTCATCAAGGGTTGTCAACCTTGTAAAATATTCCGTATATCTGCTTTGTTCTTAGTCCAATTTTAATCCACAACAGTTTTAGCTGAGACTCTATGCTACCGTATTAACTTTAAAAACAACTTTTCTCTTTTAAACCTGTCTTGCTCTACTGGCAAAAGATATGTAACGTGACGGCAACGGGAAAAATTGTCGACGATTCACTCACGGTATATTATTTCGTCAACCGGCCCCCGACCGGTAAAAACCTACAGATGCGTGGGAAGTATTATTATAAAAGACTAAAAAGTGCCTGAAATACTCCCTGATCGTTATCTTGTTCATATATTTTTATCATTTCGGCGTCAACATAACATGAAAATGACGGCCAACAAAACTTCCTCCATTTATTTGATTCCTTTTCCAGAAACTTCCAACGCCAGCTCATTCACTGCAACTTCTTAAAGCGAAATTTTACTTCTAGTAACTAGTTGTTCCTTCCTATAACATCTTTCCCCACGAGAATCCATTATTATCCATTTCTCTTCCGAAAAAATGAAGCGGAACAAGGAAAAGTAGAAGTTCCACTTGTGACTTTTATACACGTTTCCTTTTTAAACAAAAAATATAGGGATACAACAAGAGAAAAGAAATAAAAACACTGCACGGAAGGAAGAGAGTAGTTAACACCTCTTCAAAACTTTGCCGTTTTATGACCTTCCCGGGATGCACTTTCGAAAGTGAGTACACACATTTCATAGGATGCAGCAAATGAAAAGTTGCAGTTGAACAGAAACACTTTACTTTACTTCCCCGTGTTTGTGCTCACTTTTTACAATTTTCTTAAATACGGATCAAAACACACACAACTTTACTTTTCCAGCAGAACAGGGGCCACAATCCACATAACTAACAGAATTCACGGTTGTCTTCAAATAATATAACATAAACACGAAAGAAACAACAGCTTCCAGGCTCAAAGTTAGGAAAAAACTCTGCTGTAATGTTAATAGAGGAAAATGCATAAAGTAAAACTGTTTCGTTCGGAAGCGGAGCCAAAGTCTACCATCGACGTTCCATTTGAGATCACGGAATGAAAACAACAGGACGCAGATCACCCAACCAAAATCCCCGAAAGGAAAACGACACACGTGCCAAACATTCCTGAAAACTTTGTCCTTTTACAGAGAAATCCCATGTAGGAAACCCCTTCCTCAAAAACACAGGCCGATGATGTCTGTTTGGAAAGCTGAAGAAAAGCTCCACGAAAGCTTTTGTCGACTCTACTGCTTAAATGAAGAAATGCGATGGGATAGAAAATGTAGCGTATCTTTTTTGGATCTACAACAACGGAAATCTTTCCGGCTGCGTTTCCAGTTTCCTTGTGATGCTGTCTGCCTGTGCAATAGAGACAGACTACCGTATTCCCAGAAAGGCGCGATCATGTGAACATTACCGGTATATCGTTTGTACAAGCTTGGAGCTGGGCTTCTTTCTCTCTGTGTGCACGCACTCTGCTGATACCGATGATGATACGCTCTTGCATAATATTATCTAATATCAACTCAACTACATGGCATTGCAGCACATTTCCCTTCACTCCTTTCTTCCGCTGCTGTCTTGTTACTAAAAAGTAGAAACTGTCTTTATTGCATTTACCATCTTGAAGGAAAAACGCTATAAAATCGTAGCGCACGTTGCAACTTCAACTTATTCGTTTTTTAACTTTTAGCGAGATGCATGCTGCATCAGACTTGAGATTCTCCCGAAACGCCTGCTAGCTTTTCGTTGTCGTCGTTGTCGGCGGTGCACGATACAGTCAGGACAATGAGGCACGTAAACTTACTTTTACAAGAGAGAATATATTATATGTATACATCTATATAGTATTAATGACGGTTGTAAAAAGTTAAAGCATGTAGTAGCAAGTGAGAAACAAAACAAGCTTTTATCTTGCTTTTCTATCTTGAGGTCTTTATTTTTTATATTCCAACGAGGCACAAGTTTCAAATCTTTTTTCTACGTTTTCTTACGACCTACCTAAACCAACAAAAAATCTACAGCATTATTGTCTTTAAGATGTAAATGGCACGGAGAAATACAGCATATGTGGAAAATTTGAAATTGTTATCCAGAAAAATATGCTAACTAGTCTCATTGCCACCACCACGAAGGCGTAAAAACACCAAGAAATCTGTTAAATATTTTTTATTTAGTCTTTGAGCAAATATATAGACGGAAAGAAAAGATGCTCTCATTTAAAATGCACGCGATTACACAGCCACTGGTGGTGCCGATACTGATACTGATCTTATGTGATAAGGTATTTCACTTGATATGTTGGTAATGGCATATCTCCCATATGCAATTACGAGTTCTCTTTCGGCCCTTTTTACTGGATATTAATTTTGTGAGTGTATAAAAATATACGTGATATGTGATGTGGATATATGTAACGTGTGCTATGAATTTTAAAAATATGTTATAAAAACTCTAAATCGACAGTTAGGTTTGGAAATTGCCCCCAAGGCATTACACTATGACTAACAGCCTGAGTGAGTGCCTGCACAGAAACGAGACCTCTCTACACACTGACGCAGTAAATTTGTTGAGTAAGGCACGAACGAACGCTATGATTTCATCATCTCCTGAAACGCTTTTAATAGGAATGTATATACTTACTATTATGCGTAGTATTTATCTCTCCACAAAGTTATTTACGACTCTTTTGGTAGAATTGTGACGCATAAAAACTGACATGATCACGAGAACGTAAAAATGATAATAACAAATCCCATTTTCCACCATTCTTCCACCTACACACGTTTTACTGTTTTTGGTTCTCCCAAAACTCTGTCTTACATGATTACTGATGCATTATGCAACTCTTGTCAGAAGAGAAGCTCTTCTATCCTTGAAAGTAAAACAGATTATTACCAGCAAGTAGATATATATACTCAGAATGTATTCAGAATGCAGATTTTTGGGTAGGAGTAATAATGGACGCGAATGGAAAAGAATGCGTAAAACAAAGAGAAAGTTTCGGCTATGTGATGTGATGAAACTGCTGATAGCTGCAATAGCAGTAGTTTGTGCTCGTTTGCTTGCGATGCACTTCACTTCCGCTGTAGTTTAACGAGATTGTGGTCGGGCTCGGGAGATATATAACGTTATAGCTTGTTGTACTATAACGGGGGAATGCACCAGAGAGCACAGCAGCGCACTGAAACTGATAGACCCTTTTATATTATTATGCACAAGTCACAACTATGTATGCTGCACTTTGCGTGAATGAGAGAGAGAGAGAGAGAGAGAGATATTTAAGACATAAACCCGCTGTTGGACAAATGGGAAATGAAAACTGTCATCACATCAACTCGCACATTTTGGTTTTTTTACCAGGCAAAGCAGTCATAAAAAAGCAAATGGAAATGAGTTGTCATTCGAGAGGATGGAGTTGAATGCGCTCGCACTACTACCACTATCACTCTACACTATTTTCTATGCCCAAATAGAATGTCACGTAATACAGGGTACAGTTTACAGAGAGTGGAATCTCGTATTCCATAATACGCTGTTATACATAAGTAACTACTTTACTGCGGCGTGTAACAGACGATGAGCGTCCTTTGTTTACTACGCAAAATGACACTTTCGGAAGTAAAGTGAAGTTAACTGAGCATAACATTATTATTACGTGTGCAGGCACATTTACGCGTATACCACCACCACCACCGTCTGCACCCTTCTACACACAAAATGTTGGTTCATTTCATTTCAGACGGGTAATGTATGCAAAAGATTCTAGAAATGTACACTGCAGCAGCAGTAACACTGTAATCCACGAAAACCGCAAATTCACGCATTGCACTGGCTGTTGATGGCGGCGCATTATGGTAGTGTGTAAGTATGAAGAGGATGATTTTGTTTATTATTGTACAGCACAGGAGCACCAGCAGGGAGTGATCAAATGAACAGGAAGACGTGCGGAAATGCGTTCTCACTATTAAAGTAAACAGAGAGTCCAGAGAGCGACCACGGAAGATACATAAATATGAAATAAACATGAGTATTCGCTTAATTTATTGAGATTTTCTGCGTAATAAAGGCGATCTATCACCGCACAAGTCCAAATACTACAGTTCAACTGCGTATCATATTCAGAAACATTATGCGTTATACTACCGTCGTGAATCACAGTTTTTGTGATAGGAGGAAAAAGGATATTCGTGTAGAAAAAGTAGCTTTTGGAGTTGTTGTATGAAGGGAACTCGTGGGTCCAGCTGGTTGAACGAAACCAAAGTGGGAAGCCCAAAAATGGAATGTTTACAAAGAGATATATTGTTCTATACATAACACATTTTCCTTCTGTATTTTAAAACTTGTTTTTGTACAACTGACGACAGCAAGAAATTTTTCCTGAATTTGATGTAAAACGACACCCAGAAGTATCGTGTGTGTGTATATGGTCAGTTGTGTGACGGCACAAATAAATTTTTCGAGTCATTTGTATTTTTAGTTGGGTTGGACATAATGGAATATCTTTGTTTGCATAGGCATATCGTATCTTGTTTACTACGAGATTTCCGTAGTAAACAATAAACAACAAATACGCATAAACTACTTTGGTTGGATTTTTGTTTTTTGTGCAAATATTTAATTTGATAAACTGCATGCAACTATCGGACAGTATCGTACTCAATTCCAAAGTGCAAAGAGTGCAGCATAATATATTGTAGTTTTAGTATTGTAAAGAGTAAATGATTTTTTGTACGAAAGCATGGGTGTTAACCGTAAGTTATTCCTCGTCATACCGATCTCCTGCTTTTTTACCCAGTCACACTGTACTTGAGCCTGAGCTATGCTACGTACACAGGAATGGTTTGAATGTGTTTGTTGGTTGCATCAATTCCAAAGCTACGAACAAAATAACAAACAAATTTCCCCCTTTGAGGGGATGTCTATGATATGATTACGAGGCTCGCTCCTTCACATTGACACAGCAGTAGTTAGTGTGGCAAACTAGCCGAATTTATGTCAGTTCATCCACTTCACCATATTTTGTGTTTGTCCAAAAAGGATGAGGGATGATGAGAGAAGAGCAACGATGGAAAAGCAAGTGACAAGATATCACCAAAACCGGTATTGATGTTTCCTGCCTTCTTTGAAACTGACATGTTTGCTGGCAAAATAGGGAATGGAGAATAACAAACGAAAACCCAATACCACACACACCACANGAGAGAAGAGCAACGATGGAAAAGCAAGTGACAAGATATCACCAAAACCGGTATTGATGTTTCCTGCCTTCTTTGAAACTGACATGTTTGCTGGCAAAATAGGGAATGGAGAATAACAAACGAAAACCCAATACCACACACACCACACAGTGCTATAATCTATCTCTGCCAACGTGTGAGGTTACTTTTCGATGTTTTCAACACACAAAATAAAATGGCTGGAGCGGGAGAAATAAAGTAAATCTGAAATAATGGTAAGTGCTGATCAACTTTGGAAAAGGAAGAAATAACACACATAGTGGGAAACCACTGCTACTGTTGTAGGTATACTTGGTGGATCTCTACAAGAACAAGAGATGCACTCTGGGAATACACTTTGTAAAAACGAAGCATGTAATTTCACCAAAGAAAAGCTTCACCGCGTACTTACCATCGATGTAAATGTCAATTGATATGCCCTATTTGCTTGAAATAATGGAATACTGCCTTGATCTTAATGCAATAAAAATTAAGCAGCTAGAAGGAGAACAATGTACAACTTTTTAACAAAGTGCAGAACTGATTATGTAAGTATGTATTGTTCAGGGAATATTATTATGTGCATTCCTTTTATGCACTCGCATAATTAAAATATTCTGCTGGATTCAATTGACGGTGCACATACACACACAAGGAAAGGGCACACTCTTTTGTAAAAGCAGGCATGTGATGATGATGATAATATCGGTTTAGCTTTGTATTCGATGCCCATATAGAGGTTCTTTGAAAGAGTACAAAATAGAGAGATACTGTTTGGATCCTGTACAATGTCGTGTCCTGATTTGTGTCGTTTATGTGTGTAGTGTTTTTGGCGAAGGTTATCGCGATAAGCGACACAGATTTAATTTGGCGGCAGATAAACAGAGGCGTGGGTGTATTGAGTGACTGAATGAGTGAGATGTGCTTAATGATGTTCGTTTTATTTGGAGGTATATTAGATGTAGGAAACTGAGAAAGAAATAGGCTGCCAAATTGCTTTGGTAAAACGGTAGACTTTGAGATGTTTCAATGTAATCCGGTTTTGGACAAATACTCGGAACTTGTGACATGTTTAGACAATTCAGTCTTTCGCTAAGATGTTCTAAGACAGGCTTGAGTGAAATATACATAGGTACTACAGTAAGTGCATACATGAATATGGTTATCATAATAATAAGTTTAAAGATACAAGGTTTGCGTTATAGGAGAGCTTGGAACCTGAGACTCTGTCGACTGCCATGAAATTTTCTAAAACATTGAGTCAAGGATAAACTATATATAAGTTCAAGTTCACCTGTCAGCAAGAGAAATGTAAAATGTGTACATATAGTTAGTTACATATTTATAACACTATGTTTGAAAGCATGTGATTATCTCAATCTTTGGAAAGGAGAAAAAACACGACATAAAAGTAGAAGCATAATTCGTAATTATTATTAGAAACAGCTTGATAGTATTGATGCCGGTAGATGGTAAGCAAGACAGTAGCCACTTTTCAATTATATGTAAAGCGGCCAAGTGGTACGATTTAAATCCGCTTTTCATCTTGTCTGTAAACTTTAAAATTCAATGTAGAGATTTTTTTAGCAACACGTAGTTGAAAGAGACCGATAATGATAGAAGTAGAAGAGGTTTACTACCATTTGCCTACGCTTTTATTGTATGATCACCATTTTGTATAGAATCTGGATATTCGTATTTTCCTGAACACCTCAAAGCATCCATTCAATAAATTTCCTTACGCCAACCTGGTATCAGCTTCACCTTAAAATTAGAATTCAGCTCAGGTTTCATAAGCTAGTGCACATATTCAATATTCATTCAATTCACAACGTGCCATGACCATGGATGCTTTTCCACGTCGCAGCAACCCCAGCACCTTCAACCTCTCTACACACTATAACAATTGGTTGGAAAAGCAACAGACGCACAGACCTTTTGACACCTTTAACATTATTACACCTCCTGGCAATAGATTTTTAATGCGATGTGTTTGACTCCACAGACCCTGACACTGAAAACAAAAAATATTATACATATGCTGTACATTACAAATTCACGCACTACAAATTTTCCATGCGTGCATCTCATCAGCATGTAAATGTTTTTTCTCTACCGTGAAAAACTGCTACTTATTGCACTCGACCTTACCGTTAGCCTATAGCAGCATATACCACATATTTGAAACGTGAGTTGGAGGTCTTATTGACTGGTAAGGAGAAATAAAGTGTAGATGGTGCAAACGCTGATGTATTCTGCCATATCGCATGGTAAATGGGATAAAAGGCAACATCCATACTGTTTCTCAACACTTTTCTCGGATGTGCACAACGAATGACGTTTGGCTAGTGTTAAAAAGTTTTACGCTTCTTAAAAATGTTTACTGTACGACTTAGTATTATTGTCTTTAGAGAAATTTACATAAAAGTTTCACTTTGTCCTTTACGAGGCAATTACATTTTATCTCCTCCCTTCACTTGTCTTAACCGATGCACTGGAATGCGACGGGATAGCACAATTTTTCTGGCCTGCAGGAGCAAATACTTGAGGTTGAAGAAAAAATGTAAGCCATTCATTTCTTCCCTTTCTCAGAAGTTGATGTATTGAACAAGAGAGATATTGCAAATGCAACAAAAATGCAACCCAACAACAGCATTAAAAAGCTTAAATGAGCGACGACAAAACACTACAGTTTTTCGGGGAGAATGATATCGTTGCAAAATGTGGCTCATTTATCAGCAACAGTTTTTTCAGCCGACGCCAACACACAGTCAAGCCCACGACCATAAAAATGAGTTTTTTTGGTGGAATGTCAAACGTCAACTTGTAGAGGCTTGAAGGTGCAGAAAAACATTCTTTTCCTGCGAAAGCCCCAACTTGCCTTTACTCTGCTCTACGGATGATTGACTGACAGTACACGCTTGTCCACTACACAGCAGGAATACTTCCTTTTCTCTCCATTCAATGATATGCTTCTGTTATTCCTCAGCAAACGCTCAAAGTGCTGCCGTGTCAGTCAATTTTGTCTACTACACCAGTACCAGGCCCCACTGTCGATGTCTTAAACGCCATGGGAGAAAAGTGATTATAACCTGGACACAAGCATTCCCTTTTTTCTCACGTTTACGTTTTCTTACGTGCTCACGGTTTAGCTTACCCACCCACTGGTTTCATAGAGTCGTGCTTTCAGGCCCATTATTATTAAGAGTTCCGCACACATTCAGCGTACCTATTAACGCCGTTTTTGGGGCAATTGAACAATCTACTTTCTTCTACAATCCACTTATTTCTGTCTTTTACTCTCTCTCTCTCTCTGCCTGCGTGTTTGCATAAACTAAACAATATTTTCTACGAAAAAAGCCTATTTAGACTGATATTTAAATTAATAACAAGACTAGACACATTCCCTGGAATTTTAACAAGTCTTTAGTCCTGTCATTCTGCCACACAGTGCCACTGTATTAGTGTGCTTTTGAATTTTGTCCCTCTCCCGCTTTCTTTGCATTCTGCATGCTACACCATAATAAACTTTTATTTTCATGGGAAACAAACATTCCCTCCTTTCCTGCTTACCACGCACGAAAACGATGCATTTATCAACAATTAACTTTATTCTTTTTCCCGCTTTTATGCACTAGCAGCAGCAGTACCTATAAGAAACATTTTTAGCAACAACAACAAAGTTTTCTTACGATACGGTACAAAGTACAATCAACTTTCCAGACGCTTACATAAATAATTTGTCTCCCTCTACGCATCAAATTTATTATGTATGGTATATGTCGATATTTGTTAAGATAAGACTTGTCACAGGCCCTTTTCAATTGAGCTTGATACTCATTCGCAGCATAACAGGGCAGGGTGAGGGTGGACATAATCAACTGAAAATTGATATTGTCCATTACGTTTTAATCATGGTGGTTCACAACAAACCCAGAGTATATTTTTCTACCCTTGTTGTATGTATAGGTGGGGAGGTAGATAAATAAATAGATAATGCTCCAGGCAGCCTGCGTCTGTCTGCCGTGCCGGATTTATTACTGTGGTGTAAGTTTGATATATTGTGAAGCACGCTATAATTTTATTAGATTTTGAACTCTTACGAGCAGAAACGAGCTTTTTTTGGATGTGCAGGGAATGAGCCAGGAAATTGCCCATGGAGAGATGAAGCATAAGACAACGCATGTATTTCTAGTACAGATCATGACACGAGAGTACCCTCGGCAAAAAAAAGTTGACTCATACGTGAGAGGAGCACGAACACTATATAGCATCCGTTTTGAAGAACGGACAAGGCAGGGTGACTAGTGACTACCTGCTGCCCATACCGACTTTATCCAGTAATGCACAACTTTTTTTCTATTATATTCCAGCAGAAGTATATATGTGATGTGTAGTGTTCTTTTGTTACGTTGTTGTTGGTCAGAAAACTTATTTTCATTACCATTTATAGAAAAACGGCAGTCGTAATAATAATATATTATCAGACTTCATTAGTCTGTAGCTAACATGATAAGGTGGTCACACGAACGAGCGTCGGCCCTGAACCGTGAAAGTGCAGCCAATTTATCAAGGTGCCTAGTTATGCTATTTTGGAGACGTGGAGTGTGCTGTTGTGTTCATTTCATTTCATGTAACATTTTATACTACCCAGTTCCGACCGATATTTCATTGCTTATATCTCGGTATTAATATTAAGCAGCCGAAACAATAACAGTCGGTGGCACAGGCACAGACACATTGCCTACATATCACACATGACATATCTCACATGAGAGAGAACGATGATTGCCACAAAATAGTAGCGTGGAGCCCTCACATCAACACATGGAAAACTTTCAAGGCTATTTCCCTCTTTCCCCGTCCACCTCAATCGCACAAAACTCACATTATCGTTATATAATGCCAGAAAATTACCTTGTCTGTCGGTATCTGTCCAAGAGAGAGCCAACAACGTACACATTATGACGACAAGTAAACATACAGGGGAAATGCATAAATAGGTATATGTAGTAGATAGGCAACAAAAGACCACACCACTTCTCCCCTGCCGCCTTTGGTGAATAAACGGCTTTGATATTACGGTAAGTGAAGGGCAGTATGGTAGATAGCAACAGAAAACGAGGAAATAATAATACGCCGGCAACCCAACGGCATTACTACCAAGTTCTGTCTGTGCAATTTATCATAAATTCAATGTACACAAGATAGTGGTAAAAGATAGAGTGAGTGCTTTGCCCGTGTATTTTTTTGGAGAAGCAGTGGTATAACTACTATTATCACACCGGGGAAGAAAGAGGAAGGTTTTGGGTACGCCCGAAGTAGTCTTACATTTATATGGCCTATTCTACTGCCTATGTTGCATATAGGTAGGCACTGGGGATAATATCCCGCAGTAGTAAAAGTAGCGTAGGAATAATGATTTTAATGGGATCCTGGAGAAACCTCTGAGTCATACTTTCCCTAGAAAGGAGCACATTGAAAGGAAAAAGAAAAAAAGGAGGAAGAAAAAAGAAAGAGCAGCGTGATGTAAAGAGGGAACCCAGGAGGACAAGTGCGGCACCAGGTTCGTTTTCAATGGGGGTAAAAATAAAGTGCAACTTTTTCAAGATGGGAAAAAGTACATGCACATTGCATTAGAGAGCAGTATGATGTGCCCGGTTTGTAAACCCAGTGATATTTTCGAGGCAATCCATGCTGTCTAGGTATTTGGACAAAGTAGTGTCGTGAACGAGTAATGTCAAAAGGTAGAGTGTGTCGCATGAGCAGTCTCACATTGCTACAAAATGCCCTTTATCACGGATAGGATAACGCAAGATAGAATCTGTTGGGATGTACGACGACCCGACGATGTACCTATGCACGATATTTGCGACAAAAATAGGGCTTGTTACTTGTTACAACAGCTCACAATTGATTTTGTTGATGTATCAAAGGAAGTGTGATTGATGGGGGCACACATACGGGGATGTTATTAGTATGCTAACAATTTGTGCCGGCAATTTGAAAATTTATTGACGATTGTTTGCCATACAAGAGGCAGATGCGCGGGGCCAGATGCATGGCACACTGTGCACGATTTTTAAAATGGCTTGTTTGCATTACGTGATATTCAAAATAAAGGTACAACAATAGAAATTGTAAAGTGCTGAGAATTGCGTATTTGGTACACCTATACCGCAGCAGCACCTAAGCCAAAAACGTGCAGCGGTAGTATTAGCCGTGGAAGAGAATAATGTCAATTGGATCTGTACGCTTTTATGACCGCAGTTAAATAGGCCTCTGTTGTTACTTCAGTTTTCATTAGCCCAGAGAAGTTTAACTACTTCCCGCTGCTATTCTACGAAAAGCAGGTGAACCTAAAACAGCATTGAAAGTCTGAATGTCTGCGTTTCAGAAAATTGAAATAAGCCAAGAAGTACGCGCAATGAAAACCAGAGTTTACCTCCATCTACAAAATTGTAGTTCTCTCACAAAAAGAATATTGTTGCCGTAAATGACTCACGATTTCGAAATTGGGAGGAATATAAAGAGCTGCTTTAACTTCCTTTATACACTGAAGCGTTTCTGGTGGTGATCAAATATAAGTGGTGGTGGTGGTAGCGGAAGTGAAAGGGAGGGTTGTGGCTGTATATGTATGTGTGTGAGTGTGCTTCTAAGATATTACGCACAGGATCAAGAAAAGTCACCTTTAAAGAAATATATTATAGGTAGCAATAACATTACTACAGAAAAGGCAATGTATTTTGAACATGCTATACAGATTATATCAACCTCATCATCATCAGGTTCGTCGTGATTACCGTATTCCTGCATCACCTTCTAGCTCCAATATTATTATTGCTTTTTATATTAAACCTGGGATAGGTAGATATGTAGTTTCATCTGGAAAATGGGCTAAGGAGGAAGTTGGAAATTTTAGTTGGGAGAGAGATATTGCTCATCTAGTGAGCAAGAACAGACTAACAATCCACGGAAAAGTATAAATGACAAGAGAGAGGAGAGAGGGAAAACGCAATGACAATTCCGTTTTTCGAAAGGTACAACTTTTTCTTCCAAAAAAAATACCAGGGAATGACGTCTTGGTTGAGTGAAGCATGAATCACAAGGAAAAAAGTAAAAGAGAGTTGTAACGAGAGGGACAAATAGAAATAACAGGAGTAATTTTATCAGGCAGGATGGAGCGGCAAAGAGAAAACGAGGAGCAGCGATACAAATATAATAATGGAGACAAAGTTGGCTTTATTGGCTTAGTTTGGTAAAAAGGATGAGTCATCTCAAGGAGAAACGCAAAAGCAACGTAGAAAAAAGGGGCGAAAAGTGTGCAAGTTTGCTATATTTATGCTCTTATGAAGAGACGAATGAATGAGGAGGGGTGCCGGTGCTGCCCGTTTCGTCGGTCGGTGTCCTGCCTGATGACTCCAACACACAAGTCGGAAAGGGAAACAAGGTTACAAAAAAGCACAGGATACCCACAATACGTTTAGTCGGCTGCATTTAAACCGGTGTGTATCCGTTTCACTTTCTATAGAACGTCAACCAGTGAAAAAAAAAGTTCTTTCACTTCTCCTGGAAATATTACGGTGACATTTTCTGCCCTACCCGCATCACCTTTACTGGGTATGTTACTGTTCATTCAAAACATATGAGTCAGTAGTCACCATATATCAAGATGCTCCGGGCTCTTGAAAACCCACGCCGCAATCAAAATGGATTAATGAAGATTTTGTGAAAGATAGCTGAAGCGGTGAGAAGATGGCATGCAACAACTATCCATTCGTTTCTGGATAACCGTAGCTGTCATCCTGTTACGGGGACTAAAACAAGGGGAGACGGATAAGTTCAGAGACCTCCAATTATTATGCTAGACATTTTCCAGTTCAGCTTTTATGCTTTTACAAATAACTGTAATAGATTATATTACTTTTGTATGTCTTAATTGGGATATATATGCAGCCTTTCTCATCAAATTAACAACTGCAAGGAGACAGGCTGCCTCCCCTCTTTACGTTTCATCTGTCTACGAAATACACATCATGGACTGGCTGGAGTGAATGGCATGCAACATTTAAAATTACGATTGTGCTCATGACCACTGCATTCTCATCATGGATATAGCCGTCATGCCATGAAACAGGAGCATTTACTTTACTGTATGGCTGGACTGGCAGAAACCGTGATCTTTCTCAATTTAATGTCTGGTTAGAAAGA
>JAHZNE010001762.1:0-16514 GCA_027744055.1 Callyntrura sp. NNG-2020
AATTTTTCATTTACTTCAAATATACTTGTTAACTCACCCATTTGACAAGGACGACGAGAAGGATCCCTTTTTATTTGTGACTGTCGTAATTGGATATGGAGAAGCAATCATTGGTATTTCTCTCGGCTTTTTGCACCTTGCCATTGCGCCAAATCAAAAAAATATTATGAATACAATCAACCAGTTGTTAGCATTCAACAAACACATTCTGGGTAACTGATGAAAGAGAAATTAGAATAGTTTTTATTGTTTAATTAAATAAGGGCATACTTATAATTTTGTTGTTTATATAGACATGCTAAAAGAAAAGGAAATTGCCTTGGACAGAGAACACCGTCGTAAAATGAAAACATGGGAAGCACTTTTGGCTTTTAGTAACTTTCTATCATTGACTGTGCCAATAAGTCTCATGGTTGTATTCTTGCATCCTTTGGAACCTACCCACAGAATCATCAAAAACTGGCTCGAATTTGACTTTACTATTAACCTAGTGTGCTTTCCCATTTTTGTAATTTTTACCGCGGGAGTGTATGGATGTAGTAATTACATATCTATTCTGGGATATTCGGTCGAAATATACTACTTGGTGACTTCTACTGTACTGAAAGACCTCACTCCAGAAAGTGTAGAACGCAGGGACGTTGGAATTCGGGTAAGATTACGGACTAGATACTACGGGACCATGAAGGACGAGGAGATAATCAACATGTATCGAACCCTGAGGTTGTTCAACATAATGATCAATGAAATATTTGCAAATGTATGGATTGCTTTCCATCATGTGGCGTGTCTTGCTACATTTGTGTGTATTGTCTTCTTTGTCGTCAGATTTAATAATTTGCTAATACAGAGTGGCCCGTTTGCATTTTTCATCATAGGAATAAGCATGGCTTGCCCAATTACTATAATTGCAATGGAAAGTGTAATATTAGGGCACTTGTGTGATCTTTCAAATGAATTTATAAGCGCAGGGAACCAAGTTGTCAGGAGGAGGACGGTCTACAGTAAGTTCGTGAAAAGTTGTCAAAGCTTTTACGTGGAGGAGACGTATCCATTCTACAGAGTGAGCAGAGATACGTTCCTCTCATTCTGTGCACAGGGGATAGACCATACCATTACCTTGTTGATTTGGTAAATTCACAGTATACCAATGTTAACCTTGGTTTAATGCAAACTTCTCTGCACGATTTAATTGTAAATTCCAAAAATATATCTACTATAAAGAAACACGTTAATATATAGAGAAAAAAGTATACATTGTATTTACAAAATACGAATGTATAAAAAAGATAGCAGAATAAGACAATTTTAAATAAATTTTCTAAATGATCATTAAAACCTATCCAGACTACAAAATAACTAATCTACGAACTAGTGATGTATTTAAGTTAATGTATTACATTATTGTATTTAAGATACTACTAATATATTACGTCACTTTATTGATTGAACACAGGCACATAAACCATTTATAGGACATAACATCACTTAATCGATTTAGAAAAGTTCACATTCTTAATTTAGTTTTTATTAAACTGTAGAGCAGTAATACTTTCAATAAAAAGAAACCCCCTTGTTATTGTAAAAATTCGAATTTCATTTTTTAAAGTAATTACATTTTTATAAATATTTTACGGTATTATGGAGGACACAATCGTTAGTAGCTATACATTTGAAAAGATTTATTTTTTGATATTGTATCCTTGATTATACTTAATTTGACATTGGAGTAGAAATTGCAAAATTTTGAAGTAGCATATTACGACATAAGATGAGTGTCAGTGCGACATTGCAGTAGGCCACTCGCTAACGAACTTTACATCTTTTAAACAATGCTCCGTTACTCTAATTTAGAGGGATAATTACTATTCCTTGGGCTAGATTACAACATTGGAGCACGTATGTGAGCACCAATGTGTATTTACTTTCTGGGGTTGGTCGGTTCACACCCCCGGACTGATTCTATTTTTGGACTTAAAATTTTTCGCGATAGCCCTCATTAATCATTTTCTAAAAGTGCCTTAATTTTGAAAATAATTAGACTATGACCGAAATTTTACTCGCCGGTTTAAGAAACAACTAATCATTATGTATATCAATTTATTAATTTTATTTGAAATTAAACCGTACTTGTCATTAACTTTTAGCAATTCAGTGATATGTTTGTATTTCTGTAAAATTTAAACATAAAAACACTCATACAATATATTTTTTGTATTGGGAAACGATGGGACGCTCATTTGTAAGTAAAAGATGAACACGCATTTGAGATCTACATGACTGGTAAATGGGTGAGTGGGTCTGTAATGTATTGATATTACTATATCCATGTTATAATAATATACTTCTTAAATGTTTACGAGGTTAAACAAAACAAAAGAAGAAATTCTAAAGTAAGTTCTAAGGTAACTTCAGAAAATGCTAAAGGTGTGTTTTAGATTCTTTTATTTCGAAAAGATATTCGTTTCAGCGTTTTGTCTCGTTGCCAGAATATATGCAAAATGTTACAATATATTCAAATAGGTGTACTAAAATAAGTTTGTAGGTGTGAAAATGACAATAAGACAAATTATACCAACACCAAACTCTAATATTTAGATTAGTGGAAGTTCAGGTTTGTTAAAATGAATTTTGGTTTGTAAAGCACATAAATCCGTACTGTACATACCATTAAACCCTAACAATACGTACTTAAAATACAACATTAATATTAATGGTTGCACATAGCACAAACAATTGACAAGAATTCATAAAGTCAAAACTTTTGCTGCAACTGTCGGTTTAAAGCATGTGCGAATACATTTGTGTTTATTGTGTCGAAATAGTAATCTCCTGTTCTTAAATTTGTATATTCAAAATTGCTTTTTATATATTTAATTATGAACTTCTCAACGTGTTTGGTGACCATTTTATTAATGGTTACACCAAATCAGCGGGAATCTTTCCAGATAAATTCTGATAGATCTAGAGACTCGGTGAGTATTTCTGTTGGAAGTGTAAATTTCATAGCACCGTTTACGTAAGCCATTTACATGACGTACTTTGATAGAAGGGCATCTCGTTTTGTTTTTTGTTTTTTTCGGATTTATTGTCTAGTATTATTAATTGATAAATATTATTATTCAACGTCAATACAAAAAAAATTCCGGTCCAATATCTGGTATTCAAATATTATTCGACAATGTTATTAGCTTCGAAAATCATTTTAATAGTTAAAACAGTTTATTCAATTGTGGGTATTCCTGCATGTGTCTGCAAACATGATAACTCAAAAAGGAGTTGACTAATTCAGCTCAAACTTGCAAGATTCTAAAGCTCGGGATATCCCTGTTGAAATTTACTCGATGGATGCATGTGTCTGCAAACACGATAACTCAAAAAGGAGTTGACTAATTCAGCTCAAACTTGCAAGATTCTAAAGCTCGGGATATCCCTGTTGAAATTTACTCGATGGTCAAGTATACTAAATGTTTTAAAGTTTTGAAGGTCATCAAGCATCAAATTCTTCAATAAAATTCCGTGCTGATTTTTAGAGGAGGAATTGCTAAGAGTGAATACTTATATTATATAACAAAAAGTACCTGGAGGGATCGCTGTGAGTCTCTGCGTTTTTTGTCCACCCCCCCCCCCCATCTCAGCCGGGGGACAAAAACACGCAAACGACAGCTAATTAAAAAACCGATACAAAAGTGATTATACAAGTTAATACATGTTACCAATAAAATTTGGTATTCTGTTACTAAACCTGATCTAAACCTGTAATCCCAAAACCCGGAAACAATTAAACATATTTCTCTTGAATTAGAAAATGCATCAGCTCATCAGAATGTAAATGTAACATAACCTAACGAAATTCAGAAGTAGTATAGGAGGTATGAGGGTCGCAAAGTCACCGATCATCAAAACTTTAGAAACAAATCTTGCTATTAAAATTTATAGAAGGTCAGTATACAAAGATATTGCACTGCTATATTCATGTGATCCGGATGTTTGTCTCTTTCAGTTCGTCAGCTTGACTCTAATCATAAAACCCCACAAAGAAATCCAGTTTCTCTAAAATTTGTCAAGTCGATATGCTGATACATACCCTACTAAAATTCAAACTTGAAAGTTAATTATAGATTACTTGTTAAAGTATATCAAACATGAATGTATATTATGTGTTTTCCGTAGTTTCTCTTGAAGAAGGCTTACAATACTTTATTTATCAACTAATAATACTTGACAACATAAAATCAGGTATTCTTCCATACATTTTGTTGCCAAATATATGTGATGTACAAGGTGACAGATGCTAGCCAATGGTCTTTAGAAATTGGCAAAAATCTGTTGTTAATTTTAGACGCTCCTACTGTCTTGGTTAAAAATATAGTAAGCGCCATTATTAGCACAACTATATTCCTGATGAACAAATTTTTATTTAAAAATGGTTTTGTATGTTGTAGACTGAACGGAATGATCGACCTAATCTTTCACCTAAAATTTGCTTGTTTGTTGTTACTTGTTAAAAACCGACATAGCACAATAACGAATTAAAATTAAAACAATATTATAAAGACAATTTGTACATCTCTAAGCAACAGTTTATTTAATAAACGTTCCAAATTTTAAATGTTTCTCCCAAATATACGAGTTACCCAAATAATTTTTAAGATAAATAAAGCCATTGCAAATTACGTCATATTTTGTAAGAAGGATTATTATTTCATACGAATGCATACAATGACTTTTATTTTAATGTGAACGAAGACTGTCGTTTCTTGATAGTAAAATACATGCTTGAAGTAACCATATTTACCGCTACCTTGGGATATTGATGTTCTAGATAACTATAATGATCAACTCACAGTGTGCAGTGGTTATTAAATAATACAACAAAGCTCTTTTATTTTATATCATTCATGAATGGCCTTATCTATGAAGGTAATAATATTTACTTTATAAAAGGATAGCCTGTTAAACTTGGTATATTGCTGATCATTACGGTCCGGAATTATTAGTACATTTAAAATATTTATCAATATTAATATGTACAAAAAATATAAAATATATTATGTACGACAATTTATTAATTTGACTACATAATAAACCGTATAGGTAATTACTCACAATAACACGTTGAAGTGCATAAATTTATTAAAAATTTAAAAAGAAGCGCACTCATGCATCACATTCATTTTTACATTGGGGAACGATGGGATGCTCATTATAAGTAGAACGTAAACATAAATTTGTATGTACAGTAAATAGGGCTGGTCTTGTATGAGCAATACTAGCCGTGTTATCGTAATACACTTCTCACATGTTTTATCTTGTTAAACAAAAGTAAACAGAAAATTCTAGCAAAAGTTTACTCAAGTATATGCTAAAAATATATTTTATTTTCTACATATATGGAATAATACTCATATGCAATATTTTTCATAATTAATAAAATGCTATAATTTGTTAGAATATGCGCAAAATGTTAAAATAAACCAAAGAGGCGTACAGAAATAAATTTGTAAGTTAAAAATAAAAATACAAAAAATATACCAAAAACATCTGAATATCGCTTCAGTTCAGCAGACGTTCGGGTTGATTAAGATGTATTCTGAATTTGAAAAAAATCCGGACTGTATTTGCCATTAACCCGTAACAATAAGTACTTACAAATTAAAATTAATGGTAACAGCAAGCAGCAGAGTATGTGGTAATTATCAAGACAGCAACGTATTACAACATTTCAGCACAATACAATGGACAAGAATCCATGAAGTCAAAAGTTTTGCTGCAACTGTCGGTTCTATAAGCTAGTGTGAATAAATTTGTATTCATTGTGCCGAACTAGTAACACCCTGTAGAAATTTATATTTCCAATAGTGTATTTATATCTTTAATTATGAACTTCTCAAAGTTTTTGTTGACCATGTTGCTAATGATTGCACCAGATCAACGAGAATCTATAAACAGAGATAAATCTGGAGACCCGGTGAGTATTATTGTTGGAAAAAGTGTGAGTTTCATAGCACCGATTTCTTGCGTTATTTACATGGCGTACTTTGATAGAAGGGTATCTCATTTCAATTTTTGTTTTTTCCCATTTATTTTCTAGTTTATCTTTTCCTCCGATATTGTCTCACAATGTTATTGACTACGGAAAGCATTTTAATGAAGAATGTAGTTTATGCAATTGCGCATATTTTGTCTTTCTCTGTAAACACGAAAAACCAAACATGAGTTGACGGATTCTGCTCAAATTAGGAAGATACCAAAGCTTAGTTAATATCTCTGTTTGACGGTTGTGTATAGTATGAGTATTTTTAGGTTTGAGAGTCATCGAACATCAAATTATTCCAAAACATTTAGTGGAGATTTTTAGAGGGTGAATAGCTAATAGAGTAAAATCTTGTGTCGTATTTATGATAAAATGTTACTGGTGGTTTGTCAATGTACCACTCTGTTATATATATATAATGAATTCATGTATAATGTTTTCCGCAGTTTCCCATGAAGGAGGATTACATCACTTTATTTACCAATTATTAATACTCGACAAAAAATACGAATTAGATATCCTTCCACACATTTTGTTAGTAAATGTATGTCATGAAACTGCGCTAGCGAAAGGTCTTTGAAAATTGACATAAACAATTTGTTATTTTATACGCTCATACGGTCTTGGTTCAAAAATATCGTAAGAAGCGTTAAATTTAGCATCTAAGTTCTTCATGGACATATTTTATTTCAAAATGGTTTTGTTTGTCTTAGCCTGGACTGGGTGATCTACCTAACTTTTCGCCAAAATTTTGTTTGTTTGTTGTTGTTTGTTGAAAACCCAAATTGCACAATATTGACGTAACGTTTTCACAATATTGTAAATATAATTTGCGTAACTATAAGGAACAGTTTATGTAATAAATGATTTAAGTTATGTGACCTGTTTACGCCAAATATAGGAGTTACCCCCAATAATGTTTGCCCATGTTTCTACAAAACTTAAGTGTTATCCCTCAATAGTTTAGTTTAAAACGTTATGAAAATAAAGTCATTGCAAATTGCGCCTAACTTTGTCAGGATAATTGTTTTGATTTGATTAATCTTTCACAGGCACACCCACAATGAATATTGATTTAATGTGTGGACTGTCGTTTTCGAATAGCAAGTAAGGTTGTAATACTAGTGAAAAAAATTACACCACAGTCGCTGAAAAATGTAATCTGCTTTTATTTAATCTTGCTCCATTCTGCCAATCGTAAATACGTCACACTTTCTGGGTAATATATTCTTAACATATCTTAGAATCCGATTTCCGCTTTACAACCAATACTTGCATGTCTCCTGTTGCACTAATGCTTTACGATTCACAAAGTCGCTATATTTAACATTGTCTTTTTTAAACAAACCAGACATGCTTAGTTGGAAATAACGATCAAACAAATAAAGTATGAAGAACAAATTGTATATTTTTTGTCAATCACGGATATGCCGCACACAGTAAGTTGCATATTAAATATTTGAAACTGATGAACTTTCATGATTCCTGACTGGTAAAGGTTCGATCAGTTTCGAGGTCACCACTGAAGTTCTCATGTTGCCAATAATGTACTTATTGCCCGTAAAATTATCTTAAATAATTTTAACCTGGAAACAATCTCGAAACATTGTCTGGACAGACGGACAGACGGATATCGTGAATTAAAAAGTAGTTTTACATTAATAACTGCATATAAAGCATAATATGTACATTCAATATATAGTGCTTTCGTAAACAAGAAACACGGTTCAATGTCCCACACAATTTCCTACACTTTACGTTATCTGTGCTTACTTGTCTATGCCCAACCATTGTTTACTCTTCTAGAGATAACGAATTCCATTGTAAGCGAATGCTCTTTTAGTTTGGATTCGGAGAAGCACAATAAGTAATTAAATGAACACGTTGTTATGAGCCGATAAAACAATAATTGCTCATGATTAAGATGAGTATAATATGTTTTAAACCGCCCACAAAACGCGCATTGTGTTGAAATATTAAAACAAAAATCTGGTACACGGAAGTAAATATGGACAAGATTTTAGAAGATAAAATTGTCATCACAACTTCGCTAGAAATAATCCTGCTGTTGTAACTGGCAGTTGCCTAAATCTTCACCTGTAAAACCAAAGTTTTCCAGGAAAACATTTTTATTTAGCAAGATATAGTACTTCTTATAAACCTAATCATCCGGAGAATGTCGTGGATTGGAATAATTACATTTAATTACAGAATGTGGATGACTGAACATAAGTAGTAATACAGCTAATCGAATATAAAAAATATTGGAAGCTTCCAATCGTGGAATAACGCTGTACGATTATAAATCCTTCGTAATAATTTTAAATTTGTCACTTGCAGCTTACAATATTACCTTGTGTCTACCAACAATTCTAAACAGTTTTCGTGTCTGGCACAGAAAGGTTGTTTGAAGAAAGGAAAACATGCGATAGCAAAACAATCATCGAAGGTACATCACAGCGTTACTTTCTTGACACCCGAACTCCATAAAATATAGTGTCTCAGATTTTAAAACGTGTCTTGTGTTAGTTGTTTTGAGGTTGCAATTGACGTTACGAGACGTAATTAATAATAAATTCGTAATAAACGTTGTAATTTAATTTAGCAGAAGAAATTATATAGTATAGATAATTTGCACGTGATCCAGGTTTTATTAATATTTTTATTATTGTAAATCATGTAAGCTAAAATGTAATAAATTTGAGGAATCAAGTTTAATAATTTCACACAATAGTAAAAGTCACCTTCTATGCATATTTCCACTCTTCCGTCTTCCTTCTGATACAGAACCAACTGCACAATAACCAACTGTTTCCGAACATCTTCACCAAATGCTACATCTGCGGATACACAGTACTTATTCCCAACGAACATGGCACTATTTGGTCAACTTTGACAAGCTCGTTTCTACTTTTATCCATTAATTTTCTTTTGAGAACAAACGACTTGGAAATCGTTAAGTCGACAAGCCTGTATAGTCATCATACCTTTTCTAATCTTACCACATTGGTAACCATTTCGAACTTTGAGCAATAGCATCGCTCAACATGCCTATATGTGGCACCGGTGACATTTGAGGGAATCCTTTTATTTATACTAATTGTGGTTTCAACTCTGACTTACCAATCAAAGTCCTAAGTTTTCCTAGTAGCACACAAATCTAAGAATGTCATTTTTCACGCTACAATTACAAAATTATTTCCACTTCAAGCGATGTAATAGTTCCTTTATTTAAACATTTGTATCCTCAAAGAAAATGCATCAAAATATTTTTCTTAATGCGTATTTGCTTTATTAGTGCGACGTAATAGTTTTAAATGGAAGTTTTACAGATATAATTGTTCCAGTACATGTGACATAAGCATTTGGAATGTATTTATTACATGCGAACTTTTAGTTGTTTAGTTTATATGGTTGTGCAAAAGTTCAAATTAGCAGTACGTTTTAGTAAGTATTTTGTGTCATCCTTTCTGTTTAATTTATAATAAAAATTCAAGGCACACAGGCGACAACTTCAGGAGCTTCACATAATTTTGTCTGGATTGATTTTGCATTGATCTTTATCTTCCGTCAAGGAATTTCAAAAATTATATCATATATTTATTTCAGATGTAAACATAGAATATTGCTACTGTACATTTAAAAGGCTATTTTTAGTTTTGACTCAATTTTATTTAAATAAGTAAACCTTACAATCTGAATTTATTTCATGCACCTATACAAACTATGTTACACAATAATAAAATCACCTTCCACGCAAACCTCAACTTTCCCATTATCCTCCCGGTAGAGAATTAACTGTACAGTAATCAACTTTTTCCTGATGTCTTCACCAAATGCGACATCTGCTGATATATGGTATTCTTTTCCCGCTTCCACGCTACTATTCAGGAGTTTTGGTCGATTAAATTTGTGCAGTTCATTTCTATTCTTATCCATTATTTTTCCGTTGAGACCCAGAGAATCAGAGTTGGAACTAGCCACAAAGGACAATTCTCCGTGTGTAAATAAATTTACTTGAAGTGCGCATGGACCTTTCAGGGTGTACTCGCACGACTCCCGTCTCCATTTCAGTATTTTGCCCGTACCACCTACACAGAGAGAATAAATAAACAAAGGTTTACACAAAAAACATGATTAAAGGAACTTTGGCATAAGTAGAGTAACTGGTCCTTTCGAGGAAGGTTCAATCTTTGGGAAATTGTTCCTGGTTTCTGTATCAAATATTTAGCTGATTTCTCTCAATTAAACTTTTTTAATCTCACCACATTGACGAATAGTTCGAAGTCCCATAGCATCAATAAGTTGGTCTTTATGTGACACTGCTGACATTTCTGGAGAACCTTGAAATTGGAGCAACTGCGACTTCTGCACAACTGAACCAACCATTGAATAACTGATTAAAATTAAAATAACAGTAAATTTTACTAACAATGCATGGCCACTCATTGTGTTGCGATAAAATATCTTCTAATAGAATAACAATAGGCAGCTTATAATAATTTATCTTTTATAAATGTTTTGTACAATGGCACCATTTTCACTAAACTAATGTAATAGCAAGTCGCAGTATAACAAGTAGTTACCATCTCCGATAATTACTGTCAGCAGTTTGTACTCCATTAATGTAGCGATAGTTCCTTTAACTAGCCCAATATCCCATCTATCACAAACTTTCTTTGATTTATTGATTTCTGGCCATTGAAATACTCAATCCGCATTTTAAGCAGTGACATCAGCAGCTCTTGTGAAATTAATAAATATTTGTGCTGCCGTAGGGCGTTTTCATGGTAGGTTAGTATAGGCCGCCAGTGTAGCGTTTAAACTTTTTAAAAACTGTCAGCTTAATAGATGTAAGAACAACTAAATAGGAAAAGGTCGATTGTTTGTCAAAGGGCGTATGTGACCAATGTTATCAAAGCGTTAACTACTCAGTATCAATAGATACCTATATTTATGGACAAATTATTTCAAACCTTAAGCAACTCGCCATAAAAACTTTATTTTTTGACGAAGGATAAATAGTCCTGCTGGTAATTTGTTGTGTTGCTGCGCTATGGTGATAAAGTACTGACATATATATTTTCTGACCTTTTCCTATCTAGTTGTTCTTAAATCTATTGTCAGCTTAGAGAGATATAAGCTCTTTGACCTTGTACTTATCCCGTACGAAAACTGATGTGCGTACTCCGCCTCCGAAACTGTGAATAATGCCTGTTAAATAATGTTTTAAATGGAAGTATGTATGCACTACCTATTTTTAAAATTACATTTAGCGCTGTTTAGTACGAAAAACAATCACACACTAAGCCCGTTTGTCGCACTTGCCAGTTAGTAGCCCTATAACACATGTCAAACTTGGATTCAGCATTTTTTTTAATAAAAAACTTCATTACTATTGTAGTTCCAGATTTATTACTTCACTGGAATTTGTAGCGGAGAGGTTTACTGAAGCCATCAAATTCTTATTATTGTAGTAAATGTACATATAAGACGACAAATCTTTCAAAGCTATAACAATTTAGTTCTACATAATAATAAATGTTATAACAAATAGGTCAGTACATCGTCAACACGTACACTTGTAATAAACTCAATTTATATTAGATCCATTATTATTGCACTTTTCCTCGTCCTGATATATGATTTCATTAAGCTATATACGTTTGTAATAAATATGGTCACGTTGCTTACAGTTTCGGCGACGGAAAACGCACAATTTTTTCGAGCGGGATAAACACATCGTCAGAAAGCTTGTCTTTCTAAACTGACAGATTTTAAAAGGCTTAAAAATGGGCGGTCAATGCTCTGACGGCTACATCTATACAATCATTTTTGATGTGCAATGAATAATGTCTTTAAATTAACGACACATGTTGGCGAGATAAGTAACTGTGCCAAATTGGACCAACATTGGGTGACCTCTTTGGCCCTCAACATTTACACACCTACAAAACGGCATAATTAAAATTGTTACTTACTTATTATTGAGGTTTTTATTAACTTTACATATTTATTTCCAGGTGTATTTAATAGTGTGTGCAACACAATATTACGGTTTTAAATGGATATACTTATTTTATGTCACGTAGCGTACTTTTTCTTATCCGTTGTTTTTCCCTGGGCGACATAAGCAATTTTTAATGTAGTAGATTTTTGCTTGAAAATTTTTGCAATCCCAACACTATGAAGCACACCGACATACAGATCATTAAGTCATTAACCCAAATCAACTTGAATGCATTTTGGTTTTGTAAGCATGTTTCATAGCTGTAGAATCTTAACGTGAGGGATGATACATACAGTTTCATTACGGTGATATACATAAATGTTAGTGATGAATGCTGAAGGACCAAATTGCTTGGGCAATTACTCCAAATGAATTTTGAATTATGTTGTTTTTGTGTGATGATTATAATAATGATGATGAGAATGAAAAACTTCGGGAAGCCGTAAAATAATAGTTTAAAACAGGTAAAAACGGTATTGAATTATGTCAAATAATCACTGATTAATTTTAATTGAGTATTGGTAATATTATAAAGTCTATATGAATACGACAACTTCTTTGCTTCATTTGCTTATACATACATATATTTCTGCTTGGACGACAAAAAACGTTCCCATGAAATCTTTGGTTATAAATTATATTGTACTCTATTTTTGTGAAATAACTGAAATGTGATTGCCATTACAAATACCATGTTTGCATACCACAGGCATAAATGGGTTTTTTTCCACAAACCTCAAAATTATAATCATGAACTTTTTGTTGTTGAATTTATAAAAAGACAATATTGAAGTACTTGACGTGTCATGTAATTTTATTTGTTACAAATGGTGCTTGAATAAATAAAAATTGTCACAATAATTTTATTTTTTAACAAAATCTGCTAGCAGGCAGATTCGGATAAACAACAATATCAAACCGCAACCCAAATTTATTTACACAATGAAAAATTCGCCTTCGGCGCAAATTTCAACTTTTCCATTTTGCTGTCGATAAATTATCAATTGTACCGTGATCAACTTTTGTTTCAGTGTTACATCAAACGCCACTTCTGCGGTTAAATGGTATTTTTTACCTCCTACAACGCCGCTGTTTTCCATGTTCGGGAAAGTGAATTTGTAAAGCTCGTTTCTATATTCATCGAGTAACCTTCCATAAACTCCCATCCCTTGGGAGCTTCCACATGGAACGAAAGATAACTCCCCATGAGTGTAATTATTTGCATTCATTAAACATGGGCCTTCCACAGTACACTCACAGGTTTCACGCCGCCAATGTAATATTTTTCCAGTACCTCCTAATATGAAGAAGAAGTTTAAAAGTAGAACAATGACATAATAGATATTAACAATTTTTATTTTGAGATATCTCACCACATTGCCGAACAACTTTGAGATCCATGCTTTCACTGAAAAGATTTTCATTCGTTACTCGTGAAACTTCCAAGCATCCTTTTATATGCAACAGGACCTTGCTTTCATGAGTATATGTTGTACCGCATGGAATTCCAAAAATGGCAAGTAGCATTATTTGCTTGCAGTTAAGAAAGTACATTTTATTGTTAAAATTTCACGAAATTTTGAAATTTAAAATAAAAAATCTTTCTAAGTGAACTGCTTGTGAAAATTGTAATGTACTTATTGCCAGTAATTTTGATATAAGCCAGTTTAAATATTCCAGTAAATACGTTTTATGCAATTGACATGTTCACTTGTACGCAGTGACGTGTAGGTTGTTCTACACTTATTTATTGTTTGTACGGCACATTTCGTTAATTACTGGAACTTGGAACAAACGAATAGCACGTATGTATAAATAAAAATGCACGACAAGTATAAGTAGCTGCCTCCTTCTCCCATCGTACTTGCCATACAGCAAGTAATGAATTATTACCATTTGCTAAAATCAGCAAATCAATATGTGAATAAGTGCAACGCATGTAGTATAGTTAATTAATAGCAAAATATCTGGGTGTGGGGGTCGTCCTCTTTCATAAAGTTAGCACGCATTCATCACCAAGCATCTTTTGACGTTAAAGCCTCACATCACTAGTTTCCCTTATATCCCACAAAAGACGGGAGTATATATACTGCGTCAGCGTCATATATCGTGAAAACGACCATGAAATCTGTAACCGATTGTTACGTTAACTACTATGATTGTACTATCGCTGTGAGATAGCCATATGGAAAATGGAAAACGGTTTCTAGCGCCAACAATTTCAAAATAACGATAAAGCATATTTATCTAGGAATGTGCAAAAAAAATGTTGAGTTTTACTTGATAACCTAGTGACCAAAATATATGCTTTGAGGAGAAACAAATATATTTGAGTGTTTGGCGCATGAGTAGTATACCATCTGATCCGAGGTCATGATTTTGTCTATTTTTGATTCTGTAGCAGTAATATTTGAACTGACAATTCAATTGCAAAATGGAGACATCTCAACGGCGTTAACTCTTCAAACAAAGTTATTGTCTCCAAATTTTATTCTGACGCTGGCACACGACCTCCCATATATTTTCTTCCATTTATCTTCCTCGATTCTTGCATGTGTTCGTAATGGAAATGCTTTTCCGAAATTCTTGACGCTCCCTTTATACTTTTGTGCATTTTTGTATACTACAACAATACAACTCAGAATCGTGAACAAACCAATCGCTGCATCTACCGCACACATTCCTAGAGTGGCTACCACTGTAGTGTTATTCTTCATTGCAGCATTTTTGATAAGCAAAGGGAGTGAAATTGCCAATGTCAATATGCCACCGACCATTAGTGAGAGTAGTATGTATCTTTGGGCTGGTTGCNTTGTGCCCTCTCAGTTGTCGTTTTGCTTTCCTTGAATTGGCTCCAGAATCTACAAGATACCCAGGGTTTAATTCTATCCATGTAATAAATAGTGAGGATATGAAATATTACCTTGAAACAGCATCGTTCAACATCATACTTGACAGGAGGTGAAGAACTGCCACCGCAAAAACTGCGGCGTTAATCCAGACCCACACGTTTGCCAAATACACCAACATCTCAAGTGTCGTTGACAGTAGAATTCCGAACCACGACAGCAAGAATGGGGAAAGGAATTTTACAGAGAAACCAGACCTTGGATGACACTTTGGGAGTAGGAAGTACCCAATTAGGGAGACTTTGCAGGGTTCCGTCCAGTGGAAGGCTAATACAAATCACAAGCGGAAACAGTATTCCGGTTGCCAGTGTGCAGGGCACAAAGACGATAGATAATTTTTCGATCAGGGTATTTTGTTGCCAGCTGGAGGGCAACGGTGGACTATTCCTTTCCAAGTGTAGTAGTCCATTTAGAAAGGTGATTACGTCAGACTGCTGGTTTTTAAGAAATTGGAGAATAAGGGTTGCAATCAACAGCATTGCCAGCCCCAGGCATCCCAGTATTTTCTCCATTGTGTCATCGTGGTGTCCTCGTGAGTTTGTGGCTCTGATGTTGTTATTATTGTTAAATTTTAAAATCAATTGCACAAAAAGTATCGTAATCAAGAAGACATGAAGAGAGCACTTTTTGCAAACGCATATTGCGACGTTACGTTTCCAGCGGAAAACGATGGCGACGCTTGCTCTTTTATTGTTGGTAACTGATTGCCTTCTTTCTTTGTTTGTTTCATATAAAATGGCACAACCTCAAAAAATTCAAGTTGTGCCATGACCAACGATACTAGAGAGGACTTATTGCTATTAATTTGATCCATTCTTTTACTTCCGGTGGAAACCATGGTGTTGTGGTGCTTGCAACAAGCAAAACTTCAACTGACTGCCCCCAACCCTGTTTTATTTAGTTGAAAAACTGAAAATATGTTTTTATTCAGTTTGTTCCAAATATTAACTACATAATTTAAAATACACCAAAGAAGAAAACTTAAGAATAATAGTAAACAAAGGCATCCTTTATTAGGAACTGGGTTTATACTTGTCAAATAAACAGTAATTTTGGCTAAATGAAAATATTATCGGTATAATGGTGTTTACACAGCACAGCACAACGTTTTTAACAAACAAATAATACAGCGTTTTACCACACCTCAATAATTATTTTGTTTATGTTATTGACAATGTTCAGCAGCAAAGTATTAACCGTTCGTCGTAAATATTTTGATTCGGCGAAAAACCATGTTCGTGTTCAACAAATGTAAACATTAAACATTGAGTGTGGTCTTGAGTGGCAATATTGATATAATAAAGATGGTTACACTATTTTGCTTTAGTTATGACAAAATGCTAAATTTTTAAAATCGGTCTTTACTAAAGCTGACAAAAAAGGTTTCGAAAATCCCTGTGAAAGAACATCCATTGTTGCTCTAGCTTTATTCGCACGGTTCACTCCGTCACGTATAAATTTTGCATAGTTGTCCTTTTTTGTTTGGGTCAACTTGTTCCAATTAATTTCATACAGTTTTCCATAGCTTGTTAGGAAACTATTCAACTTCAAGAAAATT
>JAHZNE010001763.1:0-25559 GCA_027744055.1 Callyntrura sp. NNG-2020
CACCCCCCGCCGCCGCTGCCGCGGCGTACCGGGTCATCCGGTCTCTGCTGGAATTGGGGGTGCCGTAAATTTGGGAGATTTGCTGTTGATGATGTTGCTGTTGTTGTTGGTGTTGAATGGCGGCGAGAATGGCAGCGTAGTCGGCGGAAGAGGTAGCACCTTTTGGAAGGCTCTGCGAGCCCAAAATTCTCTCCCGGAGACTTTGTGATAGCTGGGCGGCGGTGGGCGTAGTAAGTGACAAGGATTTAATTTGCTGTTGGCACACAGAGGAGGGTGGGGCGAAGGAGCCAGAGTTACGGGAACAAGTGGATACCGCATACTCCCCTTCCCCACCGGGGACATTGGCAGCGGGGATGTTGGAAGTGGAGCTGGAACCGTGACCGCCGAGGGTATGGCTGTGATGATGATGCATCATGTGATGGTGGGGGTGATGATGGGGATGTTGGGCGTACAAGGCGGCGTGGGCACTGCCTCTACCGCTCATTTCGTGTAAATCGTTAGTCGTTTGGGTGCCTCCAGACACCTTGACTTTTGTGCGCGTCTTCGGGCTCTGCGTTGCCGGACTGGCGGCATTTGGACGCTGTTGTTGTATCGTCGTTATCACCGAGTACGGGCTAATGTGACTCGCTGCTGAAGCACTAGAAGCCGCCGCCAGCGCCTCCTTGTACTCCTCCGGAGTCATCATCGTTTGCTCGCGGGTCAACCCCACCAGGGTCACCTTCCCATTCCCGCTGACAGTTGTCACGGGTACCGCATATTTAGCGGTACCCCCATTGCTACTCCCTACACCCGCGTTGGGTCGTCGCATAAAACCAAACCCGCCACTCGGGGCCGGAGACGGGGGAACACTTCCATTTCCCCCTAAGCCCCCGCTTACCATTCCCCCTCTGCCCAAAACAGGGGTTCCTTTCTTCCCTCCTTCCCCTCCCGAACTACTCCCACTGCTTCCCGAACTTCCCCCACTGATCCGCTGCCGCTCAATCCCGGACTCTTTCCCGCCATAATCGCCCTCCTTCATTCCTGCAAAAAAAAAGATAAAAAAATTCCGCCTGTTATCCCTCCATTACCAAACGTGTCAAAATATTATCCTCCGCTAAATTCTCCGCTGTGCCCACAGGTGTTCATTCTTTTCCTTCAAAATTCTTTTCCCCGTTCCTTCCTCCAGCTCCACTGAGCCTCACCACTGCCGCCTTTCTCGCTACATTCTCCTCCAAAATCTCACAAGTTGCCGCTTGGCCCGGAAAACCGGGTCTCCCGAGAGAGAAAAAAACTCCACTGCCATTGTCACGCAATATTTTTTTCGCTCGCATTCCTACCTTCAGACCCGTGCCGTGAACCCGGCGCTTCCCGCATGCTTTGTCACCGAACGTGTGCTGCATCTCGGATCCCAGCAAATTTTTTACTGTCACACAAGCACATTCACAAAAAATGCCGTTCCGCCAACAAAGTTCCACACGACACCACTAATCCCATTTTTTCTCTCTCTTTCTCTCTTCACATTTCCAACAATACCCAAACAGTCCCCTGCGCTCGTGCTATCTCCCCTGCCCAAAAAAAACAGACGCTTTCCCGCATTCCTTTCTCCTCCCCCACTCCGCTAACAGTCCTCCGCTTTAAAAAATACTTCTCCACAAATCCCCACCTTCCTTGATATTCGACCTTTCCCCTCGTGACCACCACCAAAAACCAATCCCTCCCTAACTTTCCCTTTTTGCCCGTTCTCCCCCTCCCGGTCTCGTACAAACAGACAAACGTTCCACTCGGTCCCACAAAAAAGCAATGAACTGTGCACAAAGCTTTATGAGTGACATAAAAAAAACTGCTTGTGTGTTGGTCGAGTCGTCTCTACTCTGGTTACTTTCTCTTTTATCTCTCTCTCTCTCTCTCTCCAACTTATTTTTTCCGCTTTCCCCGAACAACAATGGCGTGTATAACATGTTTTACAAGGAAAGACACATTACCCGTCATTATAGCCCATATGCTACCACCACCACCACTACCACTACAGCTATGCTGCTTCCAACATGTAGTAGTAAATCCGCAGAGTCAAACCTGCTTCCAACACACATTGTATCGGTCGTCGCCTTCTTTTCCTTTCCACGCGGCCTACCCTTGGACCATTTCGTTTCTTCTTCTTTTTTTTTCCTCCATCCTACTACTTCTACTCCACTGACTTTACAACTCCCGACAAAAAAGAGAAAAGCTGGTGAAATTAACACAGACCCATCCTTTCCGGCACTGCGCTGCCAAGCAACACCCTAGATGGCTACTACACACACAGACACACACACAACTCCTCTTGCCTAAGTACCACCATAACATCCACCGACAGCGAGAGAGAAAAAAAATCATTATCTAAATTTTCTTTCCAGACCGCCCTTGTCATCACACTTGGTGTCGACTTCCGGTTTTTACAAATAATCCCTCTGTTTACCCCTCAACTTTTTAAAGGCACGCACTTCACTCATTTTTTAACGAGCGCCCAGAATGGCACGCCACCGGGAAAAAATGACGGCGTTGCCAGAGAATTTTCCCTCTGGATACACACACAACCAACGCCACAAGTCGGAGGAGAGAAGGCGATAGAACCCCTTCAGAATTAAAATCAGGTCAATAAAAAATGGCGTTAGGACACAACATTAAGCGTGAACGCGCCAACACAATGGTGTGCCCCGGGTTTTTCGCGCGTGCATGGTCGTCGTCGTCGTCGAAATAATAATCCACTTTACTTGTTTCCAAGTCCGTCCCTTATTACTATTATCCCTATCAACGTTTTATTTCTTGTACACAAGACGTTTTTTTATCCGCATACCATTAACATTAGCCTAACTCGGCGGTGGCTGCTGCTCCTGCTGCTGGTGGTGCTGCCGTTTCCAGTGAAAGAAAATGCTTTACAGTAATGGTCATGATGGTATCAACAGTCGCACAGCAGCAGAGAAAGCAGAATACGCCACCAAAACAGTATCCAGAGGGAGATATAAAGCGAACCCATTAAAAGCGACAAAATGTAGTCTGCAGTTGGGTTGAACTGTGTGTGTGTGTCTGTGCGTTCCTTCCTTTTTATGTGGCACTTTCTTTCAAAAAGTACTGAAGGAAAAAGGGAAAGTGGCCGACCCAAAAAAAAACAACAAGTCAAAAGGCGTTTTTTTTCTGGGAGAAATTGCAGTCGTCTGCGTCTCTGCTCCCTACGTGTGTGTATGTGTGTGTGCGGAAGTAGGTATGTTTCTCTCCATTTATTTCTTTTGGCAAAGCACACACACACACACAAGTCATGACTATCATCAAGCGATATTTTTTGTTGCCACGCATCCCTGTAGCAGATGGTCAAGCGGGGGTACTTTACGGGAGAAAATATATCCATTACGCCTATTTATCAGCGTATGTGTGTCTGGTGTGTGTCGTCTCGTCAACTGAAGAGAAAATGCGGGGAAAAATTGAAACTTTTGTAGGAGCGGCGGGAGGAAAAAAATGACAGAGTGGGAGGGGACCTTTGACATGTAACAAGTAACGGGACTCTTCAATTTCCTGGTGAAATGAGTTGATTAAAAAAGACGGGGAAAAGAAGGAGAAAGAATGCTCCACCAAAAATAAGTCGCTGTGTGTGTTTGTGTGTGTGTTTATCCTGAAATGCTACCGATTTTTAGTATTGGTCAACTTATTTTGTTGCGAGAGAGAGAGAGAATGACAATGGAAATCGGAGATAGCGAGAGAGAGAGAGAGAGATATAGGCTGTAAAACGCAGTTTTTCCGCAGACACACGGCGCCCGTGTAATTCTAAAGAAGCTGTCTTCCCTCCTCGGATTCGAAAAGAAAATGCGACAAAATTTGATCAACTCTGTTCTCCTTTGAAGCTCCTGACAACATCTCTCCCACAAAGGACACAACTTTCTTCTTCTTTTTTTTGTCCGGCAATACACAGATTGGCAAGAGCTTTCGTATCACCGTCTCTCCCCCTTTTTTTTACCAGAGGCCAAAAAAAAATATAAGAACATTTCCGCTGTTTCTCCTGTTTACATCCGAGCTCGCTTCGATTTCGCAGAGATTCATTTCATTTAAATGAATATGTATCTCTTTGAGAAAGAGAAGAAAAAAAATGGGTCGGACAATTTTTCTGTTTAGTCCTCATTCAAAACTCCCTCTGTCCAAATTATGCTTTCACAATAGCAAACTGGACAAAGGCTTCCTCTATGGCGAAATCTGACCAGCATTGTTGTTCTTATTTTCCAGCTTTCTCCAATTTCTCCAGGCAATCGAGTCCCTGCCCGAGGATACACGATACAACTCCCGATATTTATCCAAGCACACATGAAATGTTTCTTTTTTCCTCTTCCTTTCTCTTTCTACCGTTTTGTAACCCTGACAGAGGGTCCCCTCTTTCCGCAGAGCTCCCGATTGGAAACCCACTGTCTGCCCCACTTCACATTTGTACCTTCAAATCCCTGCCAGTACCGGAGAGATTGTACTAAACAAGAAGAAATGCTCTCTCTCTCTCTCTCTCTCTCTCTCAGCAATTGATACAGTTTCTTACTGCTTCTCTTTCTCTTTTTTTTCTGGTGGCTTTTTATTTTAATGCAATCTCTTTTTTATTCTCTAAAGAAACCTCCCACATAATTCTGTCCATTTCAGTGTTACCAGGGAGCTCCCGTCCGATTACACTCCGATTTTTGTTCCACGACCTCTCACTGCTATTTTAAGTTAAGAGTTTCTACCAAATCGTCAGTATTTTTTTTCTCTCTCTCTCTCTCTTGCTCCCTATACAAAAAAGCACTTACTTTCCCCACACCCTATTTTCTAGCATTCATTCTAAAAAAGCTTTCAACTCTGAAAAAAACGATACCTAAAATGATCTGACTTTTTTATTCTTGTTCACTTTTCTCCCACCTACGCCCTCCACCTCGCAGAACCGCGAAAGAAAATACCTTCCAGATAGAAAGAAGCTCTGCATATCAGGGAAAGTTTCCTGTACAAAAAGTTATATTTTTTGCAGTAGAGGAAAATGCAAGAGGAACGCTTTTTTTTCTCCCTCCTGCAGGGAAATACTCGGGATACAGTTAATTTTTGAGGGAAATCAACTTTTCCCCACTTTCCCCGCGGTTATCCAGAAATCGCAGCGTTTTGCGTTGTGGTGGATGTGAGCACCCCAGACTACAAACCGAAATCGAGAGAGAAAGTACACACGTCCAATTTGCATATATACATCACCTTTTCCCCTCCTCTCCTAACCTCTTCCAAGACGCAATTCCCTGGCCACCGGGGAAAAAGCGAGTTTCTTCCAGAGAAAAAAAATAGTAATGAAAAGTTAAAAGCAACAAGCTCGTTCGGTTTGCATAATTTATCAACGACCGCGTTACTATCCTCATCAACAGCCCAGCGAGAATGCTCTGTGGAGTTCTCGGAGAAACGGAGGAATTGACGTTTAGGCTTAATGCCTTTTTAAACTCGCACTTTCTCCCTCTCCACGTTTTTATTTGCAATCAAAAATGGGAAAATAGTTTCTTGTTGCACTTTCGCTGCTCGTTACCTAAAAGAATGTGTGGATGAATTGGGGCCAGAAAAGTTTCCATTTTTTCAGCAGAGAAATGGGGGAAACGTGAAGGTTACATTGGAGATTGCTACATTCCTAATTCCAAATGGGAGAGAGTTCGAGAGAAAGCACACACACAACAAACAAAGAAGAGCTAACATGTATTCCTCTCAAATTATATACCGTAGTCCTGCTGCACGGAGAAAGCATTTCCAATGCAGCCTCTCTCTCTTTCTCTCTCTCTCTCTCGACCCTTTTTCGATGGGAGGGAAAGCTGCTACAACTATGCGGACAACGATGGTGATGATGATGATGCTGATGATGATGAAGACGATTAAAAGTTAGAACACTTTTGTTCCCCAGGATATATAGAACCCAAACTCGGAAAATGCTTTCGGGAAAAGAAATTAATTATCAGCAACAACCTCAAAAAAAAGAGACTTTCTCCTGCTTTCTTCCACCTCGTCCCCTGCTTTCCCTTGGCTTTAATCAACCAAATCGAATTCCCATTTAGTATGTGTGGTGGGCTACAAAGTCGTTTTCCGTTTCCCTCGAAATTTCTTCACAGCCCGTTTTATGGTGCTTGCCCACCTGAAAGTGTGGCTCTAATGAAGAAGATGATGGGGATGTTGATGTTGATGATGACGATGATGATGATGATAAAGTGAATCAGTTTTTTGCCGAGGGGGATCAAATCTGAAAATTTGCGTGTGAACTACACAACGTGATGGTGCTAAGGTGATGATGATGATGATGATGATGGGTACCGAGGAAAAAGCACGTTTTCCCTATACATCCTATCTCTGATATTCGGTTATTTTCTGGACAGCCCCGTATTTTGCCGCGCCACTGTAATCTCCCAGCGCACTTTAAATCGAAAAGTTAGGAAAGTTTGGAGAGAAAGTAGCGCGTACATGAATCCACCGAGTTAGCACAGCCTTTTTGCATTTCTACCTTTCCAGAGAATCGAATAAAAGAAAAAAAAATTCTCGGGATTAAATAAGTGGAGGGCGGGGAAATTTTTTTTTTGAAGAAACGCTGGAAGGAGTTAAGACGAAGAAAGCTTCCAAGAATTTCATCTTGTTTACTATACCCGTCTTCATCTATCTTCCCATGTCGTTTCCCTCTACTTCCAATCTGTACTCGTTCGAGAGGGAAAAAAAGTTTTTGAAAACAAAAATAAAAAAAGGAGGCGAGAAAAGCCTGCCTTCTTGAGTAAGTTGATTAGCGACGGAGCCAGAGTTAAACTGACGTTTGACGGGATTGACGAGAAATTTTGTCACACACAAAGGCTGAGGATAAAAGAAGCGACAAATTTTCTATGGGCGAGGAGAAGCTCTAATGAGATGAAAACGGCAAATGTGATTTCCGGTGAGTGGAGCGGATCCGAACAGGGAAAACAACTTTCTCTTACCTATTCATCTGGATGTCGTCAGGAATTGACGCAGTTTCTGTGTGAAGGGAAAAATATTTGAATGGTGGGAAAATTTAAAAGGCTTACCCATCATCCCTTTCCTGCCACTATTGCTGCTCCCACCGTTATAAGAGCTCTTAGAATCCCCCAAGTTATTCACTGCTCGTTTCTGAGCCGTTGTCGCCGTGGTTGGGGCATGATGGCCGTACTGGTCCGTTCGGGCTCCATTGGCAGCACTGGCGTAAATGGGAGTAGAATTGGGCGGGTAAGGAGAATGGTGCTTCTCCCCGCGGGATATAACACGACCGGTGGGGTTCCCGTACTCCCCGCCCCCGGAACTGCCGACACTTCCACTGGGGGACAATACGGGGCTCGCCACTCGTCTCAAGGAAGAGGATGACTCGCTATTCCGCAGGTTACTAACCAGGTGCCCGTGTCTGTACGGAGAAAAAAGAAAGATAATTAGCATTTTGGTAACCTTGACAGGTCCGAGGTTAGGTAAGAGACCCCAGGCGGGCCGAAAGCTGTCCAAGAAGGGAGGGACGTGGCTCCGGAAAAAGCCTTTCTGCTTTCCCCTCCCCTCCCACTTACTTGTGGACCCCCTTCCCTGAAACAATACGAGCAGGATCAACAAATCCGACGGGGAGGGTCGCTGATCGATTTTGGAGATGAGGATGATGGTGATGATGGTGAGGAAGCACAACAGAGGAAGGAGGCAGATTAGAAACTTTAGAAAAGCTGGGACTACTACTAGCTCCCCCGCCGCTACTACCGGAAGGGGGGACGATGTTCAAATCGGAGGTATCAGCCGCCGCTGACTTTCGACCACTGCTTCTCGAACCCACCACCCGATAAATAATGTTGCTGCTACCACTACCCCCTCCAACACCCCCACCACCCCCGCTTTGGGGAGATTCTAGCCTTCGTCCGCCCGACGGAGGTTTAGACAAGTTGTTCAGTCCTTTGTTAGTAGGGCCGACGGTTCCTCGCTGGGAGCGCAAAAGGGCGACCCAACCAACCCAGAAGCAACAGAGGCAGACGGGGAGACACAGACAACCGACAACAAACATCAAACGGGAGAGAAGGGTTACAATTAGTTAATTATAATTAAATACACAACAACACATCACACAGCTACCAAACGAGGGTGACAACAATTTACAAATTTTATTTCGTTACTCTCTACTCCTCATGCTACTCTCGTCGCTCAATTCCGACAGAGCACACCCACAGACAGACACACCCCCACACAAACTACTGCTACAAAAGGAAGTTAATTTGATTTACATCTTTACCTGCAGACTTGCGTAGGGACTCGACACTTCAGAGTTGACTGAGGAGCTTGTCAAATCTGTCGGAATTTCATTCAAATCTGAAATCCCGCTCGAAATTGAACTGGAGTCGTCAAAACTGTTTTATCATTCCAGGAGAAGAGGGAAAAGAGAAAAACATGGGGAACGAGTCCCCTGGTGAGCTTTCCAAACTACATTTATTTCCAGGCAAATGGATACTTTATTAAATTTTGGGTTTCCAGCGAGTGCTAACAAAGTTACTAGTTAAATCAATCAATTAATTAGCTATTTACTACTACTACTACTACACAGCTTCGCATTTCTACCAAGCAGTAAGACANAAATTTTGGGTTTCCAGCGAGTGCTAACAAAGTTACTAGTTAAATCAATCAATTAATTAGCTATTTACTACTACTACTACTACACAGCTTCGCATTTCTACCAAGCAGTAAGACAAAACAGGGAGGGAGGAAAGCGTGCCAGCGCCTTATTTACATGCAGGGTGGAAATATTTTAGCAAGGGGAAAATTGGTGACGCACTCAAGCATGCATTTTGCAGAGATGAACACCAAAAACGGGCGATTTAATTACAGAACGCTGTCGGAATGCCATACAACCAACCACACTGTGTGTGACCCTCAACAAAAAGCCCCCTGATCATTTCCTCTCTCTCATGCAGAGATGAACACTAAAAACGGGCGATTTAATTACAGAACGCTGTCGGAATGCCATACAACCAACCACACTGTGTGTGACCCTCAACAAAAAGCCCCCTGATCATTTCCTCTCTCTCTCGCCAGCTCTTCCACGTGGAAGAACAAAAGGGAAAAGAGGGAAAACGAAAAAATTTTCGGGAAAAGGAAACCTGCCAACGAGAGTTCCCCTGAAAAATAAAATTGTACAGCACCCTTAAGATTTTTTTTTGTCTGTCTGTCTGTCTCTTGCTGAGACAACTTCTCCTTGTCAAACTTCTTAGAAGCTCGCCTTCTCGAGTAAATGGCGGGCATCTTGCTGAGACAACTTCTCCTTGTCAAACTTCTTAGAAGCTCGCCTTCTCGAGTAAATGACGGGCGACGCGGTACAATGGAGGCAGGAAGGTTTCCACTTATTTTTTTCTTTTATTTTTCTCTCTCTCTCATTTCCCTTCTGCTTGCTCATCGTCTTATAATAAGAGAATCAAGGAGGATAATGCTGCAAGCCAGACATTTTTCCCGTTTTTTTTTCTTTGGGGGAAAACACGCAGGGAGAGAATTGGATACACACGCACTTTTGATTATGCCCGCGCTCTCTACTCCTATTTGTGTGAGTGGTGACGACCGCCAAAAAAAGATGGCTGCTTTCTTCGTCAGCCACCCTTTTATTTTCTCGTGTCTCCAAAGCTTTTGGAGAAAATGAAAAGAAAGTGAGAGAGAGAGAGAGCTGAAGCTGAGCTGTTGTTTCCCCTTCTGATCTGATCTTTCTCCCACTCTTCCCAACCTCCCCTTCTCCCGTGTGCACCAAAAAGAAGGAGAGAATCAAACAAAATAGATACTTGGTTTGGTTCTTCTCCTCCTGCTGCAAGTTCAGCCAACTGCATCCAATATTTTAACACAACAATGGACCAGAACCAGGAACTTTTTTCCAGGAGGAAGAGAACAAGCAGCCGGAGCGTTGATGTTGTTACCCAGAACTCGTTGTTACAAGAAGAGGATGATGGCGGAGCTCCGGAAGAGGAGAAGGGATTCTCCGGTACGTTTCTGAGGAAAAAGGAAGGCCAGCGAGAGAGATTGTAATCAGGGATTAGAGATGTGGTGAGATTTATACATTTTATTCCCTTGGAGAAAATGGAATTGCAGTTTTTGGCCGACATCGACTCCAATCGAAGGAGGACGAACAGGGAGAGAGAGCGAGAGAGAGAGAGAGAGAATGAGAGCAACTTAAATGGTCAGAGAGAGAGAGAGAGGGAAGCTGATCCATTTACCGTTACTGTCCACTCCTTGCCGCAAAAAGGGCCGGTTTTCATTGGGATTGACAATGGGATTTTTACGGGGCGTTATCATCATTTGAGCAGAGAATGTTTTTTTTGTATTGAGATTACTTCTGGCATCCTTGTCCAGAGAGGAAAACTCAGAACGAAACACGAGAAGTAACATCCTGAGGGGGGAGGGGGTCTCTCTCTCTCTCTCTCTCGACACCGCTTCCTGGGTAAAGTAGGAATGACACGGACGTTTATTGCAGCAATTCAATAAAGCGTGTAGGTACCATTTTCCGGGATACACTTTAACGACGTCCACTCCCCTTCATCACTTGTCTACTTTTGGTCGTCGTTCTCCTCCTCCTCCTCTGACGACGAATGTGTCTTTCCCGATAAATCATCATAAGTAGTAGTAAGTAGACAAGGAGAAGTCCCCTTATAATTTTTTATTTTCCCGCCATAAAACCGACCAGAAATCAATGTAACCCCCAATTTCCCTTTTCATTTTCTCCCTCTCTTTCAGGAAACGGAGCGTTGTGTTCTCCCTCGTACAACATGGGTGACAAAGTGTTATTTATTCCGTTTTCTTCTTCTTCCCATTCATCACTTGATCGAATAATGCAAATAATGCTGGCTACACCCGCCTCTCGCTCTTCTCCTTTGATCGGCTCCTTCCCCAGACACCAAAGAGAATCCCTGTATTCCCTCTCATTATTTACGACCAGCATTCCCCGCATGTCAGCATACTTTCAATAATAACCTCTTATTATAATTCTCTTTCCTCTTATTTCCTACCATTAACGTTTTTTTTCCCAAAGTCGCCTCTCGGATCCCCCTTCCCCTTTTCCCCGAACAACTGGCGCTCTTTCAATTGGCTGTCCAGGTAGGGTACACCACCGACTTGTGCCATGTCATGACAACTCGAATAACGTAATTCTCCATCATTAAAATTATGTTGGTCGTACATTTCAGTCAACTATCGCTTTACATGTCCCCTTTCAGTATTCAAATCGTTTGTCAGCATATTTTTTGCAAAGGAGAGCTCGCAAAAGCTCATTATTTCTGCAAAGCTCTCTTTCTCTCTTCTTTCCTCTGTCTCTCTCTCCGCTTTCTCATCAAATTCCATTATCGCGCTATTATAAACCATGCATCCCTTTCTCTCTGCAGCTGTATGCTGACTGCACGTTGCACTCCTCATCAGACTCCACTATTTAGAAGCCTTCCAACAAGCTGTACAATGAGTAGCCTCTTTTCTCCTTTCTCCCTCCATAATCCTCTTCCTTTATTAAAGGAAAGTGGTTCGAGTGTCCTATTATTGCATGCTGCTTCTCTCAGCAAATACACGCCACTGCTGCTTCGTTGGTCACATTATCATCAGACAGAGCATTTGCCTTTTTAGTGGTCACAATACCCTCCCGACTTCCCAGAGAAAGAGCTCCCTACTCGTTATAATTTTATTTTCTCTTTACAACCAGCAAAATTTATATCATCATCGCTGCAGAACCACTCTCTTCCCGATTGTCTCTTTCTCTCTCTCTCTCTTTGCTCCAAAGTTACCTAGATGATCACATTACGAGTGGGTGCTTTTTCCCACAAAAGGAGTAGAATATGTTGCCCTGCTTTCTCTTCCCCTTTTCTAATTTCTTCCCCCTTCTCTCTCCTCCCGGTGATAGGCAGTATAATAGTCATAAAAGGGGAGAGTGCGGGAGAAATAAAAATCCCCGTACAATCTGCAACCGTTAATGCCCTGTCCCCAGCATTGCATAAAACACGGCGCTGACAGATGCCACGACGACGACACACCGTACAACGTACCCCGAAGCAGGGAGAAGGACGGTGGATGTTCGGTGAAAGCCTGATTACCTAAATTAATTACGAAGAAAGGCTATTATATGGCCCTAACGCCGAACAAAGTGAAAGCAGCCGGGTTACTGCCAACTCGAACAGGGGACCTTGCCCTCAATCATTTTTCGAGGGACGGATCATCGAGATAACGATCCCGGGAAATCTTAAACTTGTATAGATGCTCTTTGAAAGTCCACAAAAGTGGATCTCTTCCCCACAAGTGCCTATCATTTTAAACATGTTTGTGTGTGTCCAGATAAGGAGGACACCCGAATCTCTCTCTCTCTCTCTCTCTCTCTCTGGTGTTATCCTCCCAGGTCCAAAGCAATATCATGAAACCCAGGAAAAATTGGCACAACGGGCGGACACTGTACCGTAATGAAATTACTGGCAGAGTTACTTTCCCCGCGTGATACTACAACGTCCATAGCCGCCTCCCCGTCACTCGGGAACACGCCAAATACCTGCAGACTCACACACACACACACACAAACACATAGACACTCCAGCCTCGCTTGGCTGCTGACATGATGACATGAGTGGAGTGATTTCCATTTGGTCGGCTCTTGTTGAAGCCTGCGAGTCTACTTGAGCCAAGAGCCCCATTCTCTGCGTGACTAGAGGGGCTCTCACTTTGACAGCGGAGGAGGAGGAGGAAAATATGCAGATTGTAAGGAGATTTAATGAGGCATACTCTGGCCTACATGTAGGCACATACAACATCTCCGGAAAAAACAGCGAGCGACACACACACAGAGAGAGAGAGAGAGAGAGAGAGAGAGAGAGAGGAGGGGGGGAGGGGGAGAGCGAGATGAAAACGTTATTTCGTTCCCCACTTATGCTTTATAGCTGTTTAGTTACATAAATAAACAACAGGATTTCCCTCCTTCTCTCCCGCCCTGTGTGTGTGTGTGTGTGTGCTGTAGTGGCACTTGTATCAACTACACCCTTATCTAGTTTAAGCGTCCCCGTTTTTTTTCTACTTTCCCAAAATGTGGGTTTTAGACACTTCCTCCGTTCATCATCGTCATCATCGTCAGCATCCAATCATTCAAGATCCCGCGTCTTTCGGATGTCTTTGGTGCTGAACAAGACGCGAGTCGGGAATGAACAAGATCGTTAATTAGATGTGGACTTTACCAAAACCTCATTATCGAGATTGGTGTGTGTGTGTTTGAGAGTGGTTCTCTGTGTGTGTCTACATCCAAATGGTAATACAGTTTGTTGGTAGAGAACCGACATGACTCTCATCAACACACACACAAACTCTCTCTCTCTCTCTCTCCTCTCTCCCTCTCCACTTCCCTAATTTATTTTTTCTCCGTGGCTTATCGTTCTGCTACTCTCTCGGTTCTCTTTTCTTTTTTAGGGACAATCACGATCACCAGCACCACGCAGTTGCATATTTCTTTTCAGAGAGTTTATCTCTCTCTCTCTCTCTCTTTTCGTGCTTCGCGAGAGAAAATAGAGAAAGTGAATTTCCTGCGCGGGGTACCCACCGTCATAATAATGATGCTGCTCTGCCTGGGTTATTAATTCAAGAATGGCGGTTCCTACTCCAAAAATTGTGTTATCTCAAGCACCACCCGTGTCCCCTGCCCCCTTTAATGACTGGGGGATTAATTCAAGAATGGCGGTTCCTACTCCAAAAATTGTGTTATCTCAAGCACCACCCGTGTCCCCTGCCCCCTTTAAGGACTTGGGTTGACGATTTTACGTATTTCCTGACGAGTTACCCGCTACAAAAAAGTACCAACTAACCAATACGTAAACTAAATAATAACTTTATCCCTACCGTACTAAAAAAAATAGGCCTCGAAACTAATAAAAACCCTGCATAGGCCTCCCACCCTCCAATTTACTCTGTACGGTTCAACAGGTGGTCAGGTAGAGGAGTACTAAGATAGAATGCGCGCTACTGTACTTCCCCGCAAATTAGTACGAGTTTCCTCTGCCGCGTAGAAATACCGACCCACTTCCCCCCAACAAAACCAAAACTTGTAGTATTCATAATGAGACGTAAACCAACTTGTTGATGAACCAACTTGTGGTCGCCGTGCCATTACAGTTTGGTGGGGGTGTAGCTCTTGCTAATAAAATAAATGATCCTACCAGGAATAAGATTGACGGTGAAAAATACTGGCTACCCCGGCAAAATATGAGGCCCACTTTATCTGTGTCTTCCCCAACCTCACCCGCTCTTCCGCGCAAAAACTCCGTTCCGTGACAAAATTCGGCGTGTGCTAACCGCTTCCTCAAACTCCCATTAAACACGGACTGTCTGGCTGTCGGAAAATATCCTGTGACCACATAAAACACCCAATAACCCCCACAAGAGTGCCTGTGTGGATAACGATGGAGGCGAAAGGACCCGGATGAATTCCTCCTCCGCTTGATTTACCCGCTAACGAATCACCCGTCAAGCAGCATCCATGGAAAGGTCTCATCTTACCCCGCCAAGGAGATCCTTTCTTCCTTCCCGCACTCGCCCGCTAATTAAGTACCACTCCACCTCACACATTCCTCCCTGATTTCACAACCCCGTTTCCTAATCAACATTTTTAAACGTTCCCGCTTTCTCCCCAGGCCGCCCTAACAATGCAAAGGAAAACAGACAAAACCTCGAGAGAGAAAAAAACTGTTTTGCCCTAAATACAAACATCTCTCTCTCTCTCTCTCTCTCTCTCCTGTTGTTCCACATACGAGCCCACAAGCGCCATTCCCCGTAATACCCCCCTACACAATGGAAGAATTGCCCTAGAAAGAGAGACCAGTAAATTAATTCCGCTTTCCAGGAGTCCTTTCCTTTCGCTTGCACAACATTTTTGCGAGAAAATAACTGGCACGGTGCAGGTTTGCTTGTTTTTTTTCTCCCTGGTCTCCCTGATGATATTACTACTTACTCGTCGCCTTATCATCATTCCCCACACGAGAGCACACTTGCATCAGACTGGTTCCCTTTTTCTTCTTCCAATTTCCCATTATTAATATTATTAATAATAATAGGACTGTCACCACCATCGAAATATGATAGGAGCGAGAAGCCCGTTCGATTAAATTTTTCCCGGGGAAAATAGACCCGCACAGGCTCCTTGACGAAAGACAAGTCTGTCTGTCTGTGTGCCTTTTCCCCTGTTTTACCCCGCCAGGAGGAAGCAGCCGTTGGGTGAACGGTGAGTGGCAGGGAAAGAGAGAGGGAGACACACACACAGACAGACGCTGCTGCTTTGTTGTCAGAGAGAGAGAGAGAGAGAGATGTTATGTGAGTGCACATCCATTTTTTGGGGGAACGCGCCAACTCAAGCCTTTTTTACATTTACATTCTCGTTAACATGCAATTTCCAGACTTTGAACATTCATTCGTTTCCAAGCATTTTTTCCCTGCCCGACATATTCGGGAACGTTGAAATAAAGACACTACTACTACTACTACTAGTTCTACTACTGCTTGGGGAAAACACTTGAATGATAGGAGCAGCTCCACTACCAATTTTTGTACGGCTGCACGCGGCCAAAAAAGAGGAAAACAAGAAAAGGAAGAAAAAAGTGAAACAACAGAAACACACATGCAGACATACAGAGAGAGATTCTTTTACTTTTTCCTCTCTGCATTTTTATTGCCTTGACAGCTACCCAGCAGCCAGGAGAGAGAGAGAGAGACTCTATATCTGTGTGCCTTTTTCCCGATCCTTTCCACCACCCGTCGCAATTTGTTTTGCTAATCCACAAAACAACATTTATTTGGATGACAACAAGAAAAGCCTGACAAGTTAATAAATAAGAGCACAATGACACAACTTCATCTACATCTTCGCTCCTTTTCCCACATGCACACGACTTGTCCTCTATTTCCTAACAGACAGTCAAGCCAGTAAATAATAATAATAATAATAATAATAATAATAATAATAATAGCAATAATGGTAATAACAAGAGTCATATCATCATGTCATCAAGTGTAAACAGACCGTACCAGCCCGAAAAGAGAAAAGGGAATCAAGGAGAGCAGCATTTCGAAACGTCATCTTATTTTCTCTCTCCCTCTCTCTTCTCTCCTTCTCTTCCCCTTTCACATGTTCCGTCTCGCTTTTCTTTATTTCGAGAAAAATGGTGAAATATCTGTTTCTCTCTTTCCGCCTGGTTGTGTCACGATGACTACTGACTTGCTTGCTGCTTGCCATTTTACCCGGTCATACTTCATACAATCTTTCTCTCTCGCTCTCTCTCTCTCTCTCTCTCTCTCTTGCTAACGATCTCTTTTGTTGGCATTACCTACTAGGGATACCTAGTTAAGACAACAGCCCAGGCAAAAGTAGAAAGGCGAAGAGAGAGACTCCCTATCCAACCGTCCTTCTCCTCCAACTGGATCGCATTTTACCAGTTTTCACTGGCTAAACGGTCTCTCTCTCTCTCTCTCTCTCTCTCTCTCTCTCTCTGTTCACATTATTATCGTTTTTCCGTTACTCACGCTTTGTGAATGACACCAATTAAGTAAAGTATTGTAAAGCTACGCGCATTCTCAACAAAACGTACTTCCTCAGGAAATCAACTCTTTTCCTCTTCCTACTGGAGAGAGAGAGAGAGAGGGAGAGAGAGAGAGTTTTCCCCACTGCGGAATGATAAAATTAGGTTGCCCTCAAAACGGACAACCACAAGGACAAAAGGCCTTACAAGTGGAACGGAGACGAAGACGAGAGGAAAAGAAGAAAAGAATGAAATATCTAATCAGATTATGATGATGATGGACATAAGATCATGAATCGTCCTCGCCATCATCATCATCATCATCAAACTGACAAGATGACGACAATGTTGGCATCAATTCCTGCAACATAAAGAGGTTCTTCAAAGAAACACACCATAAATATTTAAGCGACTTCACTACAATCATTCCTACGGCTCTGCAGAAAGAGAGGACGACGACAGCGTTGATGATGATGATGATGATGATGATAATGGAGCCACAGCCGTCATCATTACATTACAAGTTGGTAGGTCGTTTTTGCAACCGACATCATCATCATTATTATTGTGGTGTCGTTTGTCGTTGCACTTTCTTCTTGAGAAAGACTACCACCGTATTTTCTCTAATTACTACCCCTGCGAAAAAAAACCCTACCCGGGGCAATGATAGAAGCGAAAAAAAATGGCAATTTAGTAACCTTGGCGCCATTTTGCAAAAAGATTAGAAATTTGCAAGTCACAATAGTTGCTAGAATACAGGCGCCATATTTGGAGGAAATACGGCGCCTCCTTCAATTTGACTGAAAAGTACGTGACATGTGGGTATTGTGGAGAAGCTCTTTCATACATCTTGCCGGGGTGTTTTACCCAGCTTTCCTACCCGCATTATTTGTCAAGTTGAAAGGAGCACAGAAAAGGGAAAATGTTTGCTGGTGTCATCGTCGTCCGACGTCGTCGTTTTTATTGTTGCTCCTCAAGTGTGTGCCAGAAGCCAGCTATACCCACCCCTCCACCCTTGACTGCTTTCAGCAGTACTTATGCTACTGTCATTTCCAATTTCTGGTCGAGTCCTTGAAATTGTCACTGTCCTCCCCGGGTGTGCATGGCAGTTAGCAAAAAAAAATCTCTAATGTTACCCATTACCCCAAGCCGAGATGCTTTTTCCCCGCTTTGTGGGAGCCAATTCTACGGAAACTGCTGCTGCGATTTGCGTGTCAAGGTGAGAGTGACAACAGTAGCCAAATAATTTTTTTTTGCGTGAATTGCGGTTTTTGCAGTCTTTTTTTTTCTACGGAATGCTGAAAAGCTTACCTACTTCCAATAAAAAGGATGATGATGTTGATGATACAAAGGGGAGGAAGGATTACTAAAGTAATGTGGTTGACCCCCTCCATTCCCCCCGCCGCTGGTACTACCATTTCCCCGACTACTGATAACCGCCGCTTGCCGTACGAGATAAGACCCCTGCTGGCGGTGCAGCCGGGGTAATGTGTGTTGCCCGGACTGACGGACCAGTACCGTTTCTCTACTAGTAGTAGTACTTCCGCTACTACTGTTACTACCACTCCTCCCCCCACTAGTCTTCGCCTTGGGCAAAGTAAATAAACCTGATTGTTTGTACATTTTTTTTTCGTGATTGATGACTCCCGCTTAGTGATGAGTACTCTTTCGCCCGAGTCCCTACCTACTTTCCCCAATCCTCCATTTTCTCTCTGTCTACCAGCAGCTTTCTCCCAATTGACAACCTGACTTTCATTTTTTCCCTGGGAGAGAAAATTCCTCCTATTTTCCCGATATTTTCAGCCTGCCTCCCCCGTTCTATTTTGTTTTTTTTTCCCGGATCCTTCCAGTAGCAGTCACCCTGTCAATGATGATAAGCCGGAAGCGGGTGCTCCTTTTTGAATTTTTATTCCCAAATCCTGACAGATGACAGGGAAAACGCTTGTTTGTATTTGGTGGTCAGGGAAAATGGGCCATTTGACACGGTGTCGTTTCTCTCTCTCTCTCTCTCTCTGTAAAATCGTGTCTATCTCTACCAATCTACTTATTCCCGCTTGACACACGCTCCCTCACTCACTCACAAACTGGAAGGATAATAATGATGCCAAGAAGACGTGCTCGCAGGAGCACCATCTTCCCCACAAGACAAACTGACATGCACATACTTACATACAACATGTTTTATCATAAGAGGGGGGGGGGAGAACAAAACAAGACTAGAGAGACATTCCAAAACACGACATCATGCGTTCTAGTTATTACGGTTAAGGAGAAAACGAGAAAGAAAAAGGACATGCACTCTACTTTCAAATTACAACTACCACTCTACTATCCCTACTACAACACAAGAGGAAACAAACTTTTTTTTTCAGGGGGGAAACACTAAAGTACACACAAAGAGAGACACACACGCCTCAACAGAAAGAGCGAGATATAATCTCTGATCCTCTTACCAATAACGTCGTCTCAATATATATGTGTGTGTGTGTGTGTCGCTGCCACAACAAGAAGACGGTTACACGCCGTTAATTACTTGTCTCTTTTTCATTATGATTGTCTCCACCGTCTGCGAAACAGTTCTCCAGAAAGTGTCACTCCACCAGTTTTCCGAACAGGGGCATCACCAGAAAACCAGGGTTTCTTTCTTCCTTTTCTACTCACATTCCGCCTGTCATCCTCGATAATATTTGAAGAACTACCAACAACACCAAAGTTTTTCTCACTTTCTCTTGTTCCTTTCTCTCCCTCTCTCTCTCTCTCTCTCTCTCGGGTGTCCCACTGACTATATACTACCTCCACTACGCAACAAGCCACCTTCAGTTTATTCACCGTTCAAAAAATCAATATTGACGACAATGACGGCTATAATTACTCCCAGATTCTGACGCGTTGCAAAAAAAACGTTTTTGTTTGCATATTTCCTCTGAAAATGAGTCCCGGTGCCGGGTAGGCACCTACTGACACGCACCCGACCGACACTCACACACCAAAACAAACGCAGTTTTCTTTTAGATTCAACCGGCTTGCTTGTCCTAACAGCAGCTCTCTCCACACTTGCTAACAATTACAATAACTTCTTATGATAATGGTGATCAACTCTCTCTCTCTCTCTCTCTCTCCAGCTATTATGCTATTGTTTTCTCGTTGGACTCTCTCTCTCTCTCTCTCCCCAGTTAAGTTCCGAGAACTAAAACGATATCAATAATGAAAGTAATGAGCTGCTGATGTTGTTGTTGTTTTTACTACTGCAGCTGCCTCTATAATTCCGGTGTGTGTGTGTGTGTGTGTATGTGGAAACCCAAGCGTGTGGCTCTAGTGAATGATGACTCAGTCCACGGGAAACTACACGACTGCCATGGCAGCCGCGAGAGAGAAAAAACGGGAGAGTGTGTATACCACTGCGTGGCGTTTGTACGTTCCCCTTGTTCAACCTGACCGTCGTGGGGTTCCTTTTCCAGAGGGAGCAAACAACTGACTGACTGGCAGTATCGCATGAAACCCGGACTTTTCTCTCCAGCAAGCAGCAGCAGCAGCAGCACAACAGAATATATTCGCTACTCTTCCCTGTACAACAACGGGAGAAGCTACTATTTCCAGAGAAAATACGGGTGAGGGAGGAAGCAGCACCCAAAAATGCTGGTTGTCTTTCTACACGCTGCAGCATAAAAACAGCAACAAAGCAACACTGCCGTCTTTTTTCCTCTCTCTCTCTCTCTCTCTCTCCAGTTGTCTTATACAAGAGAAGAGCCAAGGATAACAATACAGAAAAATTCCATTTTCCACAGTTCTCCAGCAGCAGGCCATTGACAACGCAGCAATGTGAAGTGGAACCACACCGGAAAAGTGGAGAGAGACACACACAGAAAGAGAGAGAGAGAGAGGAAGAAAGCAGCCGTAGCACAGCTGAAGTAAATGTCGTCTTTTTTGTAGGAATTCGTATGAAAAGCTTCTTCCACTTTACTTGTCGCACTTTCAACAAAAAAAAATTTAAATGCGTACCGGTTCAAAGTTCGAAATGAAACCTGCTTCTTTTTTACATTTCTTCTCCTCCTTTTTTTCTTTCTTATAAATTGCTTTTGTTTTTAGTACACGCATTCTTGTAAAGTGGCACCACCACCGGCAACAGAGACACACACACACACAGCTCATATCTACGCATTTTCTCTCTCTCTCTCTCTGTGCCTGGCTCTGACTACATATGATATAAGATGTTATGAAATATTGTTATCGTTATTGTGCTCGCCACGTACATATATTTTATGAAGAAATTCACATACAACCAAGAAGAGAGTCCACTACTGTAAATTTAGGATTCTCTCTCTCTCTCTCTCTCTCTCTCTCTCTCTTCCTCCCTCCTCCCCCGCACTTTTAAATTTTCCCCAGGTTCCTGACGTACTTTCCTCTTTTTTCTCCTTCTCCGTGTGTCTTTTTTCTCTTAATTTCCCAAACCGTTAGCGGGAAACTTAAATGTGAAAAAGTCCAACTTGTACAACATAAATAGGCTTTTACGTCGTGCCGTAACTCCTCGCTGCTGCAGCAGCGGCTGGTTCACTCCATTTTTTTCCGGTGGGTGATCCAATGCGAGGTTTTATCTTAAATACAGGACAATGGATATGCAGCAGCAGCAGTGGAGTGGATGAGCGATACATTATTTTAGACGACGATATAGAAAGAATGGTCATAGTCATGGTAGGGGGACGAAGAGAGAGAGAGAGCAAGAGACGATGGTGGAAACACGGTAATGGCTGGTTTCGGAGGGTGGGAAAAGTTGCGTGTCCCTCGCCGAATTCTCTAGGATTTTGTGTTGGTCGCTGTAGTCCTACCACACCGTGTATTTTCTGCTCCCTTCTCTCCCATTTTTTGCATCACACATTTTGATGACGAGACGACGACGACGACGACGAGGATGACGATGATGATTATTATTATTCTATGAAAAGAAGGCAGGAAAACGGAGAAAACCCGGGTATTTATGACAAGCATAGAAAAGAAATAGGATGAGGGTGCACCCACCATCACTCCTTTTAGAGTGGTGCGTGCAGCAGTGTGTGTGCCCTGTCATCCGGGAAGGAGTATGATACTCTCCCAAGAAAACGGTTTTTTTCTCTCTCTCTCCCTCTCTCTCTCTCTCTCTCGATAAAACCGGGAGTATAGCATAAGATGTCTTGATAGCTATCAGCCCAGTCTACCCCACCACAGGAGAGAAGCTGAACCCAGGGAAAAATACGACCAGCAGTTTGGATCGATTCATTGTCATTTTTCTGGGAGGGGAGGAGGGGTTTCACAGCACCGTTTCCCCCTTTTTTATAGGGGGTCGTAAAACGAAGGAAACAAAAACCGAGATTTTTTTTATTTAAAAAAAGCTTCTTTTTTTGGCAGAGGTAACCCCTGCGACGTGACTGGGTGAAAATGGGAGCATCAAATGGCGAGTGTCGAAGGAGCTCTGGGATATAACCCAATTAACACCCAGGAAAAATAGCGCCTGTTTTGCGTACCAGACAGACCCTGCCGTACAATAGGGGCATTTCCACAAAAAAAAATAGATGGTTCCTCCACTTTGGCGCAATTAATTCGGAGCGCTAATCCAATTTGATTTTCATTATCATCATCTTCATCATCATCACCACCATCGTCATCCTTGTTGTCTACCTTCTTCTCTCAGTACTCTTGTCTTGATCCAAGAAAGATATAATGAGCGTAACTTTTTTTTCTCTCGCTTTTTTTTCTCGCTCCAGACACTCTCCTCCTCCTCCCGACCAGTGTTGACTCTGGCAAGCTTTTTTGCTACTCCAGCTGCTCTCTCACAGTGCTCAAATGTATCAGCAGGTCATTTCATCTGGCGCTGTTCTCTTCATCACTCCATATTATTATTATTATTATTATTATTTTTTCCGAAAAGACTACGCTACTCTCTAATTACTCCACAATGTGGAGACAGACAAAGAGAGACAGAGAGATTCCAGCGAAATAAAAAAAATACAATCTGGCACGAAAGCTGGTGATATTGTGGCAATAATGATGACGACGACGACAACAACGACGACGATGACAAAAAAGGTTCCCATTTCCTTCTCGAGAAAAAATGCCCCGCGATTATCGTCGCCATCCTCCTTCTATCAATTTCCCAACGACAACAACAACAACGACACCACCACCAGCAGCAGCAGTGCAGTGGTGGTGGTGGTGGTGTGATGGTGATACGGGTCCCTTTCCTTCCCCTGCGAAGAATCTCAGAATGTCTGCCTACCATTGTGTTTCTTCCTCCTCCCGGAGGAAGATTAAGTAAAGGCGGTGACGTTATCTGGAATTGGGAACCATGTGGAAGAAACAGCAGTAGCAGTCATGAAGCAATATGGAAAGAAAATATTATGAAAAGACCTCGAAAACGTGGCGTACACACACACACACACACACACCATAAACAGATTTGGATTCAATGCAGCAGCAGCAGGAGCAGCAGCCTATATCCCGCTACCCTCTTCCGTCCATGACACACACAGACGACGACGGTCGGTCGTCGGTCTTGGAAGTGGAACTAGTTACCCCTCGTATTTAAGTGAGTGTGTGTTACGCGCTACAGGAGAAGTGCATGAAGAAGCCCGGCACACAAAAGATATTCAGGCAGGGGAAATCCGTGCTGGTAGAGGAGTAGAGTGGTGGTGCAATGCACATTTTTTGTTATATTCCTCTTGACGATTACGACGATGACTAACAAGTTTACATTGTTGTGTTTCTCTTTAAAGAAGCCTTGCTCCACCGTCATCGTCGTCGTCGTCGTCGTCGTCGTCGTCGTCGTCACCAGTTATGATGGCAGCCGAAATACAAAGAAGCCCAACCACTACTCTGCTTTTGCTATTTGAACCGTTTCATTTTCCTGTTGGTTGGTCTTGTTGTTCGTTGAACGGAGTAACTAGTGTGTTGCTGTTGGATTTCACCTTTCTCAGTTGTGCAACGACTGCTTCTAATATTACACAAACAGCGTGCAGCTCCCGTGCCGAATGCCGGGTGAGGTAAGTGGGTAATAGGAAGAAGCTGGAAGAGGAGAAGGGGGGAAAGAAAAGCCTTGTTCTATAGCAGGAACAACAACGATCGCTCTCGTAATCATCGGGAACAACACAGTAGCAGAGAGCAACAGCAAAAACCAGAGGGAGAGAGAGAGAGAGAGAGAGAAGAAAAAAACGGGAAATGAATGCAAACGCATGAAATAAATTGAACGTACGTACGTACGTACATGCATACGTAAACAGAAGATTTGGTGGAGGAGAGAGAGAGAGAGAGAGAGAGAGAGAGAGAGAGAGAGGCACACATAACAACCACCACGACGACCAAGTCGGGACTTTGTTCCGGCAGCAACGGAGGAAAAACTTTTTAAAGTATTTCTCTTCTTCTAAAATACAACAAGTCCGTGGTGTGTGTGTTTAATAAAGTGTACGTTCATGTGTGCGGTAACTAAAGCGAGTCTTTCTAATATGCTCTCTCTCTCTCTCCCTGGGTATACGGACTCTCCTTCTCGGGAGTAAAATCCCATTTTTATTTTTTGAAATGATTCAGATCCCTGATAACTTTACTTGCCGATGGGAACAAAGTTATGCCCGGAAAAATACCAGACTGTCTCTCTCTCTCTCTCTCTCTCTTCCGGTGTGAAGGCCTCCAGGCTTTAAAACTAAAGCAGCTGCCCAGTGCCAGCTGGGAGCAGAGTCCCTTTGCTCCCTAAAAATTGAGGGAGGATCCTAGGTTGTTGGTGTAAACGGAGTGGGAGAGCAGGATTGAGTTAAATTCGACGCAGGAAACAAACAAGGAAATGAGGGGGGAGTTTTATTCCTGCAGCAGAGCTATATTAGAGTGGCTGCTGCTGGAGAGAGCTGCAACGCCGTAAGAGGCAGCAGCAGCAGCAGCAGCAGAGTGGTACTGATGATGGTCGTAGTCATTTAGGCTGTTTCATATTTTTTGCAATACGGCCTAATGGAGTGGAGAGTTAAAATGATGAAATGAATTGAGTGTGTTGGTCACGAAACTTTGTTATGGTAAATATGTTTTTCTCGCCAGGATATAATAGAAAAAATACGTTTTCTTCTCGAACACGACCATCTACCACACACACACACACACACACACATACTGCTTTCCCCATGTATTACCCTCTGTTCCCACTTGGGTTGATGGCTAGCTTAAAAGTGTGTGTGTGTGTTTTTTTTGTTGCTCCCATTTTTTATTATGTTTTATGATCATCGTTTTATTTTCGCAGTTTCGACTTTCATTTCCTCTAGTCATTCTTCCCAACACTCGGTGATGATGGACTCGCTGTCTGTAATAACCCAATCCCATTCCTTCACCCGAGGCACTCGTTAGCACAGATTGAAATCCCTCACTATCATCATCATCATCATCATCATCATCCACCGCAACCACCTCCACACACACACACAATTCCCAACCACCATGTCCACCCCAAAGTATAGGTAACTGCCAAATTCCTCCAAAATTCATTGAGCATCACACATGAAAGGAAAAAAAAAGGATGGCACGACTTATGACCACCTTTTTCGCTGGGAGAGTCGAGTGAGTCGTTGTTGTTCCTCTCTGCCAGCCTTCCTCCCGACCGCCTATCCATATCTCTCAGGGACGGAACCCATGCCGTGCCCTGACAAAGCCGGGAAAGTCAACTTGTTTTTCTCTTTCAGCGTGCAACTCAACTTACTCCAGAATGAAACCGAGTTTCTCCAATTTTCTGCTAAACGCCCAGCTGAACTGGGGTATACATTTGCAATTTGCTCCTCCTGGCAAAAAAAAGGTTACTCACAGGTCACTCTGAGGAAGACACAAGAGGGGTAAAGGTAGCAACCTACAAAAAACTTCCGAGTGCTTTCGTCCTTTTTTTTCTCTGGTGAAAAAATAATGTTGCACCAAAAAATAATAACTTTTCAAACACCAAACGGAATGTATACGAGCCCGAGTTTTTTGCCAATTGCCAAATGGCACGCAGAAAAGTGCTGCACAACTGTATGGGAAAGTAATGAAAGAAAATTGGAGTGTGGGAGAGAGAGAGAGAGAGAGAGAGAGAGAGAG
>JAHZNE010001764.1:0-17768 GCA_027744055.1 Callyntrura sp. NNG-2020
TGCGTACGGGGCCATCAGCTTGCATCCTACCCATCTTTCATGTCTTCTCTTTCCTGGTAGTTCTATGCTTTCTTTCTTTGATGTGTGTTATTGCAACTTCCAACAATAAAATGGGAATTTTCATTTCGTGGCAACAGTCGGTAGAGTTGCTTCCAGGAAGTTAAATTATGAAAGCGTGTTGTACTATATAGAAGGGTGGAACAGATGATGAAGTTTACTGGATGTAGGATGTGAAAAATTGTCGTGTACATGTACTTTTGTGTATTGAGAGTAACTCAAAATGACAAATGAACCGGAACCCCGGGATATTTGATTACTACTAGGAGATTACAACCTAATTACTCAAAGTTTTATAGTAAATTGAACAAAAAACGTAAATTTTCACTTTGCCCCACAAGCAATCCCCTGGGATAATATTTACCGTATAAGCCCTGTTATGCGATATTTTAATTCACTGAAGGAGCTGTACATTTGGTATTTTGGTATACAAAATAAGAAAAAATAAGAAAATCTGATTATGTATAAAATTCTGTAAATTTACTACATCTTCCGGTTTGGCTGTTTTATGGCTACTTATTGTGAGAATAAAAACGTAGCTGTATGTACATCACTATTTAAAAATTTTAAAAATACATGCAAAGAGCTGTGGCTTTAATTGGTATCATTTTGCTTTTTCCGCCAAAGGTAATCCCTGTATAAGTTTATTACTCGATACACAGTAAGACAGTAATGATACGACATTCGAAATACTTTCAACGTGAATCTTGACAGATAGCAACAGCAGCTCAATTGAATCATTATGCGACGTCCGAGGAAATGAAACAATATAATTTTTTTCACAATATGAATTATTAGACTCTTCGGTTTGAAGAAATACTAAAATATAGATACATAAGTAATATAAGTATTCATCGTTCCAATTCCAATCATAATGATTTTGCTGATTCATCAGTTGTAAAGGGAACAGACGTGGCCTGTAATTTAAACTCTGCGGTTGTCCTTTCAGGGCTCCTAGGATCAAACTAAAAAAATTAAAATGAAATATATGGCTGTATGTAGACACGCAATGAAGTAAAGATGTGCTCGTGCATAGTTATGCCGATTTCACCGTCTCAAGTCTCAAACAAACGTGAATTAAATATGTATTTATCATTTAGGCATATCATGTTATCCAACATTTGTAAAGATTTCCTCAATAGAGAACAGATGGCTTCCCGTTCCCACGATGGTCGTAAAATAAAGATGCCGACGTTCCATTTTTCAACCACTAGATAAATTCAAAGTAATGTTTCGAGACAATTTAATTTTGCTGGAAGGTTAAAGATATTCCACTATAAATCGTTATCAATACAAATACCACCGAAATAAAAGGTCGATGGGACGTTCCATAAATAATATCTCAAATCACAAATTATAAAAAACATCAGAGTCATGTTTTACGATTTATGATATATATGACACATGTGTCAGCTTACAACCTATAGTAATGCTTGCCTAGATAATTTCAAACAAGCATTTGCAACTTTAAAGAGCTCCACAGAAAATTGTAAATTGTCACTTTCATAGACTAGGTTCAATATGATGAACAATATAATGTTACGTGAGTCGGCGAGACTGGTTATGCCGTGGAAAACATCATTTCATTGGTAGCATTTGGTAAAAAGTTTACCTAAAGAGGAAGTGTGTAAGCATTACCTTTTTTATGAGTTTTATGAGTTATGCGCAAAATGAATATTAATTTGTTAATAGTTAGTATAAACAAATGACATATCTAATATGCATCATGTTTGATATTGAAATGGGATAGTTGTGAATGGTTGCCGATTTTCTGTTAGCGAGTCATTTCACCGCATAGTTACAAATTCGTATTCGTTAGTAACATTAGAACAGCAAAAAAATCATGCACATAATTTGCTACTTTTAGGTTTCCCAATAAAATGAAAGTTTATTGTTTGATTCTCATGAAAACTATTTTCGGTTTTATACAAGTTTGTCGGTTAATTTCTCTGGAACAAAAATGTATCAACAACAACATTATACAATAATAATTACGAACACTTATAATAACTTTGTACAACTTATACCCAATATGTAATTTACTTTTATAAATTTCTCGTCCGGAACTGAAAAATGGGGTTTCGTCATATTGTCGTCATGTGGACTGATGAAGAGAGCAACCTGTAGTTTATCAGCGGCTGAAAACCTGGAAAATCCGACGCCGTTGGTATGACGATATTTCTCCAAGATAAACTTACAACTACAATGACGACTCATTTATGAAAACTAGGCTACTGAAAATAATTCTCACCCATTTTTATCTTGTCACAAATTTTATGGTGGTACCTTGCAAGATAACAATTAATAAAACCGTTGTAAATGTCAAGTAAGTAGGTATAATCGATATAATATGCAACAGCAAAGAATGCTTTCCCCACTCCCGCTCCAACGATTTGACCAATGCTGGTGGGTATCCTTATATGGTTCTCCGAATGCTCCAAATTTTGCAGAATTTGGCAAAGAATGTGACATGATACCAAGAGCGTTCTCAAATACATACGAATCACTATCATAAATAATCATAATCATACCATGTAATTATCTCTCCCATGGCACAAACGTAATTTTTTCATTTCTGACGCTCCCTATTTTTACTACGCCAATAATATAGCTTTTAATGTTTAATTTTCTCATCATAAGTTTATTAGTTTTCTCCTTGACTCTGGCTACGTTACAGAATTGAATGAGTAAAGACAGACACATATTATATTATAGTACACATCAGCTAATTTTAAATGACACGTATCTAACAACTAAATCCTATAATCTAGTGCTTCAATGTTGTGACAATAACAAGCTAATCTCGCTACATAAATTGGTTTATCACGGTTATTAATAATAACATATTTTCAGTATACTCTTAATAAGTACTTTACATATAATGCCATGTCTAGAAGATACACTATTACATACAATTTAAATAACCATAAATGCTTCACATATTAAGTATATACCTATGCAGTTGATGTAGTGCATGTAGTGTAGTGCTACATGCAAACAATGGCCATCGTAGTGAAATATAGTATTGTATCATCACCGATTACCTCATGTAGTTTGTTTCAGTTTGCGACTTGATTACAATGCACTCTAATAAACGTGTAATGACGTTTTTTTAAATAAATATTTAATTCAATAATTACACAGTTTATTTGTTTTTTTAACTTACGTCTACTTCTTGTCCGCATTTTATTGCTGTTTGTGAAGTAAATAAGTATTATGCAAGTTAAATACAAGTTTTCCTATATAATGACTTGTGTAAAATCGCAGAAAAGTACACCGCAACTTTTCTTTTTCTGTAAACCGGCTCTTTTTGGCAATGAGAAACAAAGTTTTCAAGTGTAATAATATGGTGGGCATGAATGCAGGGGAAAATGTTTGTGACACGGTGAAAAATCTTTTTTTACGACTTGGCAATGATAAAACGTAAGCTTATTTAAGAGATTACTTAGCTACTTCACTCATTCAGTCAAAACTCAACAAATACACGAGAGATGAAGATAACGACATACAGAGGCAACCTTTTTGCAGGAAGGAACGTAAGACAACTTCTCCAGCGAAAGGAAGGAAGTGAATTTTGGAAACTACAAATAGGGTGTTCTGGTATCCGGTATGAATGCAGCAGCTGCTTGGAATTGCATTGTCCGTAAGCAGCAATAAGCAATATACGCCCAGAGTTTTACGTGTAGATATTACAAAAATCTTATTACTTTCTTTTTAGTCTCTTTATATATGTTTTTGCTGCCGCTAATGACTTTCTCTTCTCTCTGGACCAAGGAAAAAGAGATTTCATTACGTTTACTGTATAATCGAGAAAAACCAACGAAATTTAATTTCTGTGTGTACTTTGCTACTCACTACGAACGGTTGAGTAACTCGTGTAATGTCTTTATAAAGAGTTACTATTATTCATAAAAAATATTTCGTTGCTTTTTTGGATTTATGGTGTGTTTCAGTACTCGCAGCCGAGAAACTCCAAACCAGAGCTGACTTTGTTGATTTGCTCCCCACAAATAATAAACCCATTCTTCATATTATCTTACATATAGACAAACGGGAGAACTTGAGCTTTGACTTGTGGTGAGTTTTATAAAAGAAATCGTACTGCCAGCCTGATATATGAATTTGCTTGAGAATTTCGTTTTGCTTATTACATTCCGGATTCCGGAGTAATGACACCAGTCATGAGGGAAGCAAATAGTAATGTCAGTGAAAATAGCATGAGCTATTTATTTAATATCCATTTCTTTCTGGACTTATTGTTTGCTGGTCCTTTACACGCTGGGTAGGATGGAGCTTTTTCCGCCTGCGTCTGGTGGAGACACACAAACATAATGTTGTAGTTGACCATACAAGCAATTTGTTGAGTTTTTCTAGTCGTTGTTGAACAGTAAAGGAACATGACCGTCTAAAGATACGACAGGCATGTATCATTACTTGCACTCGTCTCATCATCTTAAAAAATAATGCGTCAAACAAGCATAGGTAGGTATAAATATATTTCGTTTGCTGTGGAGTAGAAAGCAGGGAACATCTGAAGTTGAGTAAAAACATAAATGGATTTTCTGGTATTTGTACAAATGCAATGTGTGCTAGCTGCTTCGAAAATTGTTCATTTTTACAACCTCTTTCTCTTCCATTTTTTCGAAATCTGCCCGTTCTGTCCATCCTAAAAAAAGTGGGCCTATACTGTGTATATGTTTATTATACGGCTCATGATCCGTAGGGACAAACTGGCTTGCTTATGTACATATTTTAACCTATACTAACACACTGGGCACTTGTTTGACTCGATGCATGCTTGGGAAGTCAGGGTACTCGTAGTGAACTATAACCGGTGGATTATGTTGTTGCTGCTGCTGCTGTTGTGAGTGTTTGGGAGAGGAGTGTTGATGGTGATGAGGGTAATGTTTTGGAGAATAGCCCATTGTCGGTGAGTGATGTTGATGACCATGATGGAGCAGCAGTTGCTGATGTTTCTGCTGTTGCTTTCTACTTAACGACTGGACTTGATTTGGAAACTGTAATGGAATCGGTATTGGTGGAGGGGGTTCTATGGGAGCATAACAGCGTTCTAACTGCTCTCGGTGACCATAAAGCTGACTTCGATGTTGTGGTAGATGCTGGTGGTGGTGTTGCTGTTCTTCCTCCTCATCGTCGTCATCGTCATCGTCATCCTGATAACAATCGTCATAATCCATCGACATTGTCATCTGGTGATTACCATTACTGTTTCGACCAAGGGTCCCCCCACCAATCCCATTATTTCCACCCCCAATAACACAACCACTCGTCGTGAGCGGAATGGCACTGCCATTACTACAGTACAGCAATTGAGACGTCGGGTGCTCCCCCAGGATTGATTTCCCATTTGGTGTATTCGTTGTGATATTATTGGGAGGTGGGGCAACTGGAGCCAAGTCTCTACGCAAGGCTATTGTCATTGAATCAAAAAACAGTTTATCAGACGACTGTTTTTCTTTCTGTGATTTGAGTTGACAGCAGTTTGCTGGGGAACAGTGAGTTTTACAGAAGGACGATAATCTACGAAAAAGTCCACATACACAACAAAGTTTTATTGCGAGGGTTAAAAATATGAGAGAAAGTATTCCGGCAGCGATGCATATAACCATGATTTGGAATTGGTCATCGTCTGTAAAGCAGTGCTGAAAGTCGAGAGGTTTTAAATCTTTCACTAAAACTCCAGCAAGATTACTTGGGGACTGACAACGCACATACAGCAAGTTTGCTCGTGGGTTCTGTCCGTGACTGTTGTTATTGTTCTTTTTCGTGGATGTAGACGAACGGACCTGGGAGGTGCTGGAAGAGGTAGACTGGTGACTAATTAAATTCGGATTAGAGTGGGATGATAATTTACTATTGGGCTCGTTTGAGGAATTAGTTTTCCCGTCTACTCGATCATCATTAGGAATTGAGCGAAACGCATTTTCACGAATTAGGTTATTGTTTTCATCTAGAAAGTTGTTTTCCCCAAATTCCGACTGGTCAAACTCGTACGGAGAGTCTGCAGAGTGCACATTGGCTGGAACAGACGCTCCCAACTGTGTGACAAACTGATAAAACAAATGGGCAGAGCAGTTGCAGTCAATTGGATTTCCCGTCAGAACCAGGCAGGAACTTGGAACTGTATCTTGAAAAAAGGCAGGAGAAAGGGACGAGATCGAAGCATATTTGACGGAGAAATTTTCCAAAAATATTTTGTTCTTTAGCAGAGTTGGGCTGATTTCCGTAAGGTTTGATAAATAGTCAGCTTCAAAATTGATCAAGTTTATGTTTTCGGAGAGCGCATCCGGGTCGAAGTACAGAATCTCTGGATTGTCACTTAGTTTTAGGGATTCAAGATGTACCAAGCCGCGGAAAGCATTTTTAGAGATGTGATCGGAAATCCGGTTGGAAGAGAGATCTAATTGACGGAGGGTTGACCCAAGTTTTTCCAATGCTTCTGTGGGCACACGGCCCAATCGATTTTGGCTCAAGTTTACCCTCTCCAAATGACCAGTACTGCCTGCCACAGATGAACTTGGTGAGATGAGGAATGCTTTCTCTTCCAACGTATGTATGTAATTGCAACACAAATTGAGTTCTTTCAGAGCTCCAAATATCATCAGTCCGTAATCCTTCACCCGGGTTAATTGGTTAGAGCTCATGTCCAAGTAGCGAACGTTTTTAAGTGTCCAGCCTGCAGCTTCTTTACTGGAGGAGCTGACAAAGGACGCTTCGCTACCATTTAAGTTACTATTGAAAGCAACTCCACTAGTGATATTGATGCTGGCAAAGAAAAGTGTCGGACTAGGCTCAATCACTTGGATGAAATTAACCTTTGCGCTGATTCGTTCGAGAGTATCTAAACCGCGAAACAAGTCCCAGTCTAAGAATTCCAGCCTATTCTTATCTAAAATTATTTCTTTAATGTACGGTAGGCTCCAAAAAACATCTCGCTCCAAACGCTCCAACTGGTTTCCACTAAGATCCACCACTTTCATATGAGTCAACCCTGTAAAAACCCCGCTTTCTAGCGTTTTAACTGAGTTGTACGAAGCATTTAGAAGGTGCAGGCTTTTGAGAGGCTCAAAATTAGTCTTTCCTAACGATTCCAACTTATTGCTGGAAATGTCAAGTACGTGGAGCTCGGAGTAAAACTGGAGGGACATTGTAATGTCTTTTATCTGGTTCTTTGACAGGGATAAAAACTTTATCTGCGGATTGAGGAATATTGGCACTACCCGTAGGTTACTTGCCGAGTGACAGTCTACAGATAATGCTACATCATCACAGGAACAATATGGAGGACAAAATGACGACGTGCTGGACAAGTCCCAGCTGAAGACTAGTAAAAACAGCAACCAAGATGATGAAGTTGGTGGTGGGGATGACGACGACGATGATGATGCTTTCGCTGAGGTCGAAGCCAACGATGATGATGGTGGTTGAACGAGTTGATTATAGCCTTTGGAATTCCGATTGAGGACAGTGGAACCTGAACAAGTTGCAGAAGGGGCAGCACAAAATATTTCGGATGAAAGATCATTACCCATCTCATTGAAAGTTGGAGCATTATTTTCACAATTTGTAGCTGCTGCACAATCGGTGTAACTCCCACAACCTCTATGTACACCCTTACAACCTGCCAAGTCAGGGTGGCTGCAAACATGAAAATCTTTGGTGTGCCCGGTTAGGAAAGTTGTTTGGAAGCCGATGTTATTATTATTACGGCTGCTGCAACCTTCCCTGCACTCCCTGGTACACGGTGTTTTACCCAGTCTTCCATTCCCGCTCCTCCTTCTCTTCGTCTTACGGTAGCTATTATTATTTGGTCTTCTGTTGTCGGTGATGACGGTTGCTCTCTGGCTGCTGTTACTGCTCGCTACTTCGTTATGGCTACGTATGATGGAAAAGCCATCAAGATTCTTTTCTGCCACTTCAATCCAAGTCATAACTACTGCTGTTGACAACTTTTTTCCTCTCAAATTTCCTCTCTTCCTCCTTCCCTGTCTAGTTCCGTCTTTGCCTGCAATTGAGGATTTTTACGGCTTCTTATTTTTCCTGGACCCCTTTAGTACTGTTGTTTCTGTTCTAGTTTCTTCTTGTTTGATCACGTCCATCTCCTGAAAAAATATACAGGAAAAGAGACAGGAAAGTGAAATGTCAGCCTTTTAAAACTCTTTTTTTCCAATTCTTTTATTTTCTCCCTTTACGATTCTACTGCTTCTTTCTACCTTTTTTTATGTGAAATGCTGCGTATGGAGATCGGCATAAGTAACTTGACGAACGGACACGTGTGTGGTGTTTCTTTTTAAAATGAGCTTCTTTCTGATCTTATATACCCTGATGTATGTATAGTAGTAGTAGTATTTATGTGATGCTTACTCTTGCCACATTCAAACGTCTCCTATTAGCATTCATGCATATGAAAAGAAAACATTCTGTAGCCATCTGTTTGTTGTATGTGCGTCTTTACAAGAACTGCCTGGACTTTCTTTTCGTCGTTGTAGTCTTGTTTGATAACGACTAAGGCTTTGTTCTTTCCTTCTTTCAAAACTCTCGGAAAGAAAACGAAAAGAGGTGACATGACAGTTTTTTATATTCCTGACGTACGCATATCCTATTTTTCAAAAGTAAGGACATTCTGAAAACTTGTCAAGCTTAAGCGTAATTTTGCTATATTCACCAATACAGTGAGGGCGCTGTTTTGTTACTAACGAAAATTATACCCAGGACAAAAATGTTTTATATTCTCGTTTGTTACGTGTACTTATTTACTACTTTCCCAGAATGTAAGTGGCAGTAGTGGTTATGGTGGTGGTACGGCTTATGGTTGCGGTGTATGTGGATGGGGACAAAAGATGCGTATCTGACACTGCACTGCGGAAGGAACCAACTTTTCCATTTTCTAATAAAACCTATCATTCAAAGCCATTCATGCGAAGACAATGCACGTCATACACAGAATAACTATGCACACAGCAAAACTCTGCCTTTAACATGTTTAAAAATAACAGATACTGATACACCCGCATTCTTTTCTGCACCAATATGTAATCTAACGATAACGATACATGCATAACCTATACAGTCCAGAACAAAAATTTGTTTAGTACTTGAGCTTTCATTTTGCCACAAAGTAAGATAATAGTTAAAACAGTAATATTACACTATATATGCTGCTGGTGTGGAAAAGAAAGCTTTGAAAATACCAGACGGATAACAACAGCATGTGGGTGGATATAGTATAGTATAACAAAAGGAAGTTGCAAATTATTTTCTGCTTTGATCTTTAAATGAAGTAGATGCAATTTGGGAAATGTGAAATTTTCTGTTGGGCTAGCGAAATTCCGGAACTTAGAAAATCTTTAATCTTCGCCTTCAATGAAACTTTCTGCACGTTACATTTCTGATATATAGAAACCCAATTGGTGCTGGCTCCCAGGATAACCCGTGATAATGGTGTATTTATTACTTTAAAAATTATATAAAATATAATGTATATTAGACGAAAAAAACACGTATGTGCCCATATATAGTGAAAGTAGACGCATATTGTGTCTGGTGAAAATATAAAATATAAACACGCAACCATAGAAAGAAGCTTAAATTATACTATTCACTGAACAGAAAAACTGTGAGCAAATACACCCTTTGAAAGCACTAATGAAATTACTTACTGCTCATCATCCATTCTTTAGGATGCCCAACTGTTTCGGAGCTTGAGCACATGCTGATCCATTGTTTACTTCTTTATCTCCAATCAACACATTCAAAGGATGGAAGCTTGGAAATAGTATGGAACTAGAGTGTGGGAATGCAGACGTAGAATTTTTCCAGGCTACACGTTTTCACCGAAAAATGCTTTTTCACCAGCAGGTTGGAAAACGCAAGTTTTCCTCATATTTTTCCTATTTACATAAACTGTAAGTATAGGTACAGAAACGCCCGTACTTGTACGATTTCCTTTTTCATACTTATTGGTTCTTGTGTCAGATGTGTATAGTTTTCAGGCTACCAAATAATGTGCATTCAACACATTATGGCTTATAATTTGGTTATGAAACAATTCTAGAGTAAAATTGGAAGTGTAATAGCAATAAATAATCCAAACTTTGTAATATGCCAGGCTTTTTTTCACAGTCTACAACAGTTTCACTGATAAACCGCTGTGTGGATACTTGATGTAGTGTAGAAATATGGGGGAAAGGAAATTGGGAAAGGAATTTGGGGAAAACGAACGAAAATTATGAGAATATCGTGGAAACAGTAGAAATGTTTTCAAATGATCGTCTCTACCAAAATGTTATTGTTGTAAAAGAGTAAGTAGATCTCTGTAATAGGATCAAAATGTTACTTGTCATAAAAACGCTGAGCAGTGAAACCTGAGACGCGGTAAGAGACAGTGAACCAGTGACGGATTTACCATTCATTTATTCCCATTAGGGATTCATAAGCTGTCACTCATTTCATTGTACTACTAAACGTCGTTACGTTATGTCCCACATTACAATTTGGGTATGTTGTGCGAGTGCAAGTGTAGTGTAATCTTGCCACTGTGTGTACTGTGGTATGGTATTATCATCATCTCACGAGCTAAAATATATTTTACATTTCATGATTGGGGACAGACTCGGAAGATTGAAGCTGCGGGAAATATTTCATGGTGTTCTTCCCTACCATTCACTGTTACGAGAAGGGATAAACTGAGCAGGAGATCGACAAGGGAGATATGTCCTAAAAACGGTTTCGCTACTGTTTCGGTTATCTAATTGGATGAGTGAACGAAGTAAGCAAAAGAGATAAATCTGGCTTCGCGTCAACGTTGAATTAATTTTTAGTCGAACAAACTGTACGTATGTTGCAGACAGGGGCAGGGTGTATTTTTTATGAAATGAGGATGCAGTACACCATGTGCATGCAATATCAGGGTGTCATTCATTAGCATGATTATCTGGGTATTATTTGTGGGCATATGGAACTGGCCACGGTGGATGGGGATCCACTAGTATAAATACAAAACTAGACTCTTGTAAAGAAAATGAGGGAGCAGCGCAGAACTGCGTACGCGTTCATGATGTCCGTCTGAAGCACTTTAGTAGAAGTCAAATATATTTGTACCAAATTTGAACTCCAGCTGCTCTGTAAAAAATCAAAGGTAGTACGTATTTCTTCCGCATGGGTGTGCCACCGACATGACCTGTTAACATAGTTTTTTAGTCCTGAAGAAAACAAGTCGACTTGAAAAAACCCTATGGTTGAAGCATGTCCGAGCTACAAAGGAAGCCTTTCACTTTAAAATGCCCCTGGGGGTAACAGGGTTAAACAAATCCGGGTCGAACTTGGTAAAGCAATCTCCATGATGTCCACCTTTGTATCAAATTTCAACTCCTTGTCCTTGTCATTTAAAAAAATTTGATATAACCCCCGGGGTAGTGGGGGAGTGTAGGTCAAAACAAAAACCTAGATTCACAACTAGAGTTTCATAAGAATTGTTCCCCGAAGTAACTTTTTTTCTAAATGGTGTAATTTAGGACAAGAAGCGTTTGCGACCGGACGGCCCTTCAGACGCCCCTGAAACAAGTCTGCAAGGTACGGCAGTACTGCTCTTCCTAATAATCGCTGTTGTTCTACTATTATGAACATATTTACTGTGAGTTAAACAGGAGGTTCTCATTGATGCGAATTCATCATTGAGAAATGTGCGCAATTACAATCGAAACAGTTATTCTACATTACACATTTTCCTGTTAAGACATTTGTTAATTTGGTTAGATCAGGAATAATACAATTGTGGAGATCGGAAATATTTGTAAAGGCAAATTTAAATGGCATCTCACTTTCTCCGATAGAAAATAGCTATCAGTCGGATTGCTAATGCTACTGTTTACCTCCATTCAACCCCGTACTTTGAAATTGCTTTCGTTAATTAATTAATCATTAAGAATTGTTGAAAACGAAAATGAACTGCAGCTCCGTACCGTGTTTTATCTTGACATATATCAATCAAAACCTAACTTCTGTATTTGTGCATTAACTCCATTCAGAGGTACTGCTACTGCGAAAAGTAATATGCAATAATTCCTTTGTATGGTTCACATCGATGATGAAATGTCAAATATTTCCTGTCAGAAGTAATGTAATGTTGCAACTATTTAGGTCAGGGTTGGGTGTGATGGATGACATAAGTTATACCTTATCAAAGCTAAGTTGGTTGTTATTGGAGATTGAAAAAATACTGGATTGTTAGGGATTAGGAAGTCTGGTGACATATTTAATTCGTTATATTTTTATTAGGGTCAAATTAATGCGAGGTTTTGTATTGGGAATGACACCGGGACCATTTAATTAAACGACAAAGTTAGGAGACTTGTAACACTGCATTTTTGTCGTAGCTTTGTTGTATTTATGGGAGAACAAGAATTTTGCACAGAAAGAGAAGCTGTTTTTGAATTTATACAGACACTGCTGCGCTACTGGGGAAATGTCCGTCTGTGCACCCACAAAACCTATACCTTGTACGTAAATATTTATAGGAGATCTTTAAAACTTCTGCCCAAGTATATTTCTGCTAAAAACGAACTTTAACTAAATTCGTGTGTCTTTGAGTTGTTTACTTGATGAGTTGGTGGATGATGGCTAACACTCGTATTTACGAGTTGTATTTGGCCTGGATACATAATTTAAAACAATTAAATAGCCCGTTGGTTAGAAACTTTATTTCTAAGGGTGGAGGAATGATGGCAGAAAGAGATCTCTACACACAATACTATTCATAATTAACATCATTTAACGTCTACTTCACGTTCTTCATGAAACTTGTTTCACCTTCACGTAATGTGATTTGGAANACACACAATACTATTCATAATTAACATCATTTAACGTCTACTTCACGTTCTTCATGAAACTTGTTTCACCTTCACGTAATGTGATTTGGAAGTTTGGAAAAAACCACCGTAGCTGAATTGTATCAAATCATTGGGATCTTTTTCTCGACATTGCTTTATGTATTCAGGACAAGTAGTTGCTGCTGCTCTGATTAGGCCGAGCTTTCTCCAAAAGGTAAGCTTACAATGTTAGCAATCATCAGTAAACGGAAAATCAATTAAATTTTACAGGTCAAAACGTTACATTTAATCGTCTTCAAGTGTATTTTGGAAAAGCAGGTATGAATAGCATTTTAGACTCTATCACTAAACATTTGGCACATTTGGCACATTTGGCCTTGTAAACTTTTTGCTAATCTAATGACTGCTATACTGCTTTATATATAGGAAATTCATTAGACATGCTATCTCTAATGTCCTTTTTCAAATGCATTGCTTGGTAGACTTTTACTGACCTCTATTTTTCCTTTGTATAGCATTTACTTCTGACTTGTGTATTCTCTGTTTGGCGTATCAGTATATTCTTGCCTGCACTAATGACATGTTTGTTTATGTTAGTCGACCAATGTTGCATACAAACTAGTAAATACAAGTTCCATCAACTAACTTTCACCATGTTGTTCAGGTTACCCCTAGAAGCACTTCAGGCAATGATAAAACCTATAAATTTCTACGGAAGCATTTATGATAAAGCATGTGTATATCTATTGATAGGAGTTATAACAGAAATAAAGGCAGAACTTTCACTTAAATTTCACTTTTACAAAACAGAGAAAACAAGTGTGTTGTAAAAAGAAAGTAGTATGAATCAATGAAAGAATGGAATGGGCATCAGTCTACTTGATGAGCGGCCCTCTTTTCATGCTACATCAAAGAGATACATACTTTTTAAAAGTCCTACAGTTCATTTCTAGGTTTAAACTCAATGAAGAAGTTGATTTTCATTGTACGAAAATGCAGGGAGCGAAACCATTTTAAGCCTAGCTAGTCGTTTTCTTCGTTGGAACTATGCAACAATTTAATGATCAAGGACTGCAACTGCAAAGTTGAGGGAAAATGTAACTGGAAAGATGAAAAACGAAGAAGTATATGACTCATAATTTGGTTGACGTCATGGTCACAAAGTCGGCAGGATAGCTGGTTTTGTGAATCATGAATGCACCTTTTGACATTAATGCATGAAATAAAATTGGTAGCTAATGTTGAAGAAAGAAAATATTTCGATTATTCTGTTATACGGCAACCTTAGTAACCAAGCACCGGACCGGACAGGTAACCTAGATTGCAAAAATTGATGTTCCAACTAACACACCAAGTTCCGTAGGATCTTTCAGAGGCTGTGTACAAGTATCACGGTCTGATTAGATACGAGATAATTATTCCCCAGTTTCGTGACCATGGCGCTGGCTAACACTAGAGTGAACATTTTAAGTAGCAGGCGATTACACTGTCCAGCACATTTTATATGGTCGTAATAACAAGTTTTTGTGGGGCAGAAACCTCATCAAGAGAACACAGTACATTAATTCACTACGTAAATGTATTATTCAATTAACTTTAAAAGTAGCTCCCAGCAAACTTGACCTCAGCACTGACATAAAGGAGGCCTGTTAATGCCAAAATCTAAATTTCTCTCTCATAGGCGGGGGTTTGAACGGAATAACTTTTCTAATTTTTAAATTTTTAACAAGCACCATTCCGAAAGTGTTCAAGTTCCATTACATCGTTCAATGGAAGAGAAACATTGCGTATTCATAGAATACATGCATACCAGTGGCCATTAATTGTAAGAGAAGTAAATTAAAAGTCGCAAAAAATGCATGACGGCACACATTATAATGGGAAGTAATTGCTAAAGTTTCCTGTGGTGACCCTAATTATTAGCAGTAATTGGAAAGGACGCTGCCGGTTTGTTCCTTTAAGTCATAAGTAGACGGTAATTTCATGCGTTATAGTTCTAGAAGACTTAAGTAAATTGCAAAATATCCACCTTCATAGCGCTACACTTTATTGCTGAGTCATGTCCTCAACTTTCTATTCTTATTTTGTAGACCAGTCAAGTTTAAAACGGAGTACGCACCCTGACAATGCTGGCGTTACATTTTAAACTAACAGTAAACCTTATTAAATTTACAATCACATACTTCACACAATATATTATGTATTTCGCCCCGATGATAAAATAAATTGGCCTTCTGCCCTTTTTTGTTGTTATTATCATCGGTGTGCTTACATCGTTTATGGATGTCTCTATTGTAAGCTAAAACGTAAACGGGGCATTGTATTGTGTTACATTCTTCAAATACTGAAAGCCGAGTTGTTTTGATTTCTTTACAACGTCATTTAGATGGAGAAGCATGAAAATGTAAAAGAAATCTAGTCCTTGAGCACACACACACACCCATTTAGGTGTCGAACAATGAGGAGAGAGTGAAATGGCTATTTTCTACCCCTTGGCACTAGTACAATACACAAAAAAGTCACGTCAACCTAACAAGGAACAACCCACGGGAAGGGGAAGTGTACAAAGTAAAATGGCAAAGAAGACGAAACGCCGAAGGAAAAAAGTGGAAAAAGAACACACGAAGTAATGCCCTTGTTTCTCTACATTGTGCTCTACTACTTTAGCTTCATCATCATCCCAGTATCCATCCAGCTAACTGTAAACGCAAAGGCCGGCAATAAAACCAGCAAACACGTAAGAAGCATATAGACACATCCCATCTTTACAACGAATGAATGAATCAATGCGCAAAATTGTTGTTCCCTATCCAAGTTCACTTTTGTTGAACTGTTGAACTCCCATCCACATCAACAGTATCATCATCTCCGGATTTGCCCTGCGAGCCAAAATGTCCGATCAGTGTAGAGAAGAGAAACTTAGTATTTTCTCTGAACAAACACACAGACACACACACACATGCTTACAATAGCAGCAGCAGCAATTTTCCCATCAAACACATCGGTTGCACTTTTCCTGCTCTCTCGGTTGCTACAAAAAGCAGCCAAAAGAGCTTAACACTGAGACTCTGAGAAATGATAAGAATAAGCATTGGGTTGAGCATCACTTTTATATTTATTCCTGCTTGGTAGTAGGATTTTTTAAAGGAAGCCGGTAATAGGAGTAGTATGGCTTGAATAAAAGCAAAGAGAACTGATTGTCAGCAGAAAAAAATAGCCGACAGACGCTGTCGAGCATGAATGCATGTCAAGCGTCTTGAAAGCGTATGTATGTAAACATCCAGACGGACTGAATAGAATACTTACGACTTGTTCGACTCCTCTTTTCTTTTCTATTATGCCTACTTGTTTGTGTGACTATAAGTGACTGGTGACTACTTCCTCATCTACATAAAAACGGAACACAATATTTATGAGGATACATGTATACATTTTAGTATACTTTTCGAGTTCCATGGACGAGGAGGATGGGATATGTGTGAAAGTTGAAATTCTGTAGAGAAGTGTAGAAAAAGGGTTAAAAAATGTTGAAACCTCTATCAATCTTTTTTTACCAGATACACATTCTGCCCGCTATGTACTTCAGCTTCATTCAAGTACATCCTTACACCTCCTTAATGCTTGACACATCATTTTGAGAAGTATACGTGAAGCCAGCATACAATTTGCGTATTATTGGACAGGATTTTAGGAGCAGGAAGGAAGAGCATTTGGTGGAATCGTTTGGTTTGTTCGCTTGGGTTGAGCTTGACTGCCAGCATTAATTTTACAGGGCACAGGCAATAACGATAGCAGACACGGCTACACGAAGTGTCGTTGCTGTGTAGTGGTAACAGGAAAATGAGGATTTCATGATAAGAAGACATCTATTACATTAGCCATCGCCTTTTGCAGTGTTGTCGTCGTCGTGAGTGAAGAAATATTATGTTATGTGGTAGTCAAATTACGCACTCTGTTCTGCCCTGACTTATTTAAAGTGGTTCCTTGTTCTTTGCCAAACACTGGCAAGCAACTATGAGCAAGGCTATTGAGAGCTACATGGGGTTTCCCAACTCACAACACAACACAAAGTGTAAGGCAGATTAGAGAGACACGTCGTTGTGTTTCAAAACAAAAACAATAATGCATTTGTATACTTGGAGCCCGCTTTGAAGTTTTTGCGACCAACGTATAAAATAAATCTGTAACACGACCGTTAGGGTAACACGGGAATTTTTGGAGAAAATCATATAGTGTTAAAATTTTATTGCCTTCATGATTACAACTCATTTTCCTTTATTTTCCTAACAGCCGATCTATTTTAATTAAGCTCAGATTTATGAACCCTGAACACGGTTCATAAGTGGGCAAGTTACTTTGTGGGTGACCTGTTGGAGAAGCCATAATTTCGTATTTAATCTGGCACAGCAGCTTCTTTACATTTTGTCACGCCACTTTCTTCTAAAGCTTTGATGTGCTTTGATAGCCAAAATTTAATAGCAATTTCGCGTCGTAGAAAACCGTGTAAGTTGTAGGTAATCATTTATATAAATTACGTAAACAGCATGCTTTGTAAGTGGAATAAACAAATTATCCTAGATGGACCTCATAAAAAGTGCTTCGAATGATGGCTTTTCTTTGCCAAATTTTAACTATGCGGTTATATTTAAATACACATGTTTGTGCTTTACTCACACTTTTTATGTAATGTAAAATGCTTTTCCTGCATCGTGCACTTTTTAGATGCAATGTATCACTTTATGCGATGCTAATTTTACCAAGTCACTTGCCGACTTTTTATGGCCAACGTAACAAACAGATTGTTTGTTAGTGTCGTCAGTTTAGCACTTCTTCTGTCAGATAAAATTAATATCTGAACAA